>CAUYQG010127404.1:0-11458 GCA_963574415.1 Tarsius wallacei
TAAATCAAAAAATTAGCCGGGCGTGGTAGTGCACGCCTGTAGTTCCAGCTACTTGGAAGGCTGAGGCGGAAGGATCGCTGGAGCCCAGCAGGTCGAGGCTGCGGTGGCCGGGAGCGGCCACTGCACTCCAGTCTGGGCGACGGAGTGAGACACCAACTCAAAAAAAAAAAAAAGAGACTAAACCCAAAGTCTTCTCTGGGTCTCTCATGTGATTCCTGTCTCTTTCCCCACAATGTTTCTCATTCTCACTTAAGTCTCCCATATCCACTATCCACACTAAGTTATACTCACAGGGACAACTAATGCAGTAATGATCTCAGTGGCTGAATTCCAGAGATAGCGGGCAGGGTTACACCCCAGTTACCTGCACAGAATTTGCCACCTGCTCCACAAATCACAATGGCTTTTACTGTATGGTCTGTTTCAGCTTTCTGTAGTGCCTCTTTTATTCCATGAAGTACAGATACACTAAAAGAAAATGAAGCAAATTAGTCCGAATTAAATTCCTACCATCTCACATTTTTCCTTCCTAACAATGAAAAATTAAACACACACATAATGGATAAAAACCATAGACACTTATCATTAAAGCCTTCATTAAGTTTTTTCAACAAATATATGTCTAATACGAATTAAGCACTGAACTAATTAAATGAATCAATTAAAAAATATATTTTCCGTACTTTTCTTTAACTTTGACCACTTAGAATTGGCACAAACCAATTTTTAATACTATTATTCATCTTCTATGCACAGTGCAAGGAATTTACCTGATAAATGTACATAATTAGTCATATAAGGTACATTAAGATGAATGCTGCATTAAAGGTACAAAGAACTAAATGTAGAAGTTCAGAGAAAGATGAAATTATTTTCAATCCCTGTAGGCAAAATATAAGAAAATTAAAAGAGAAACGGTCTAGGAGATGCAGTAGGGGCTGCTATGTTACCTCAAATGTCTATTCTGCTCCTCCTTCTTGGAAATATTAAAACACCTGGGCTAGATATATGGTTGCCCAAGATTAAACCTACATTTTCTAGCCTGTTTTGCAGTAAGATCTACTGAAGGTACTAAGTTCTGGCCAATGGGATGGAAGCATATTTGGTATATGCGGCTTTTAAGCAGAGACCTTAAAGAACTGGTATGCTTTTCTCTTTTTCTCCCTACTACAAGCAGAAATGCAGATGTAACAACTAGATTAGGAGGCGCCATCTTGAATCAAGAGATAGAAGCCATGTATTGAGGATGGCAGAGCCAAAAAAAAAAAAGGCAGAACTGAGGACTCTGATGATTGTGGAACAACCCTACCATTCCAGGACATTGCTATGAGAGAAATTAAATTTTTACTGTTTCATTCACTCTCATCTTGAGTTTTCTGTCAGTGACGGCCGAATCTAATCCTAACTAATTTAGGAAGTATAGGGAAGGTGAGGAAAATATAGAGCATGTTGTAGATTTTGCTAAGTTTTGGAATATGAGGAAGTCATCCACAAAAGAGATAGCTAAAGCCAAGACCGAAAGAGTCTACCTAAGGAAAAGAAAAAGCCAAAGACATATCCTCTGGATGCCTCTTCATTTAAGAAGTGGGAGAAGCTCGGCAGAGTGATTCAGCAGCAAGGGAACCCAATTCACAAAGGCCAGGAGAGGAAATTTGCCAAGAAACAGGGGACCAATAAATGCCAAGTGACGGTGAAGGAGAAAAACCTAGGGTGAGTGGTAAGGAACTGCTTTAAAGAAAAATAGTAGAACTGGACTCCAATCAGTTTTGCCTTGGAATTCTTAGTATTCTAAGTAAAATCTCTGTTCTTTAGTATTTCAGGTGAAAAAAATCTTAAAACAAAACAACAAACCTCTGAAAAGGTTATGTAAGACCAACAACTATGAGTTATAAAACCTCAAGAAGTAGATACTTGCCCTTGTATAGGATGATTCCCTTTTACCTACTTTTCACTCTTAACCAAGATGAAATCAAACAAAACCTCCTGCCTTCAAGTGGTTAATTAGAAACCAAATCTGATAATGAATAACAGATTCAGAGCCTTTATATAATATTGGAAAGTCCAAGAGACATGTACTCCCTTCTGGGTAAATGGTGCTGTTAAAATTAGCTCAATCAGCTCGGTGGCTCAGCCTGTAATCCCGCACCTTGGGAGGCTGAGGTGAGTGGATTGCCTGAGCCCGCCGGTTTGAGACCCACCTGGGCAACTTGGCAAGACCTCATCTCTTCAATAAATCAAAAAATTAGCCGGGCGTGGGAGCGCTCGCCTGTAGTTCCAGCTACTCGAAAGGCTGAGGCAGAAGGATAGCCGGAGCCCAGCAGGTCGAGGCTGCGGTGGCCCGGAGCAGCCACTGCACTCCAGTCTGGGCGACAGAGTGAGACTCCAACTCAAAAAAAAAAAAAAAAATAGCTCAATCAGTGCCATTGAGGAGAATGGTTTTTCCCATTTCAACCAACCCTTCCTCTTCTATTTATGTTCTTGTTAATTTTTCAAAAATCAAAAACAAGAAAAAAGATAAATGAAAACAACTGCAACATATAGATTTATTAGATTCGAGCTGAGTGAGACCATAGCCTTGTAGCAATGTAAAGGCTGCAGGGCTTAAGAAATTACATTCTGCCGGGTACAGTGGCTCATGCCTATAATCCCAGCACTTTGCAAGGCTGAGATAAGAGGATTGCCTGAGTCAGCCTGGGCAACTTGGTGAGACCTCATCTCTACAATAAATCAAAAAAATTAGCCGGGCATGGTGGTGCATGCCTGTGGTTCCAGCTACTTGGAAGGCTGAGGTGGAAGGATGTCTGAGCCCAGTAGGTTGAGGTTGCGGTGGCCGTCAACATGCTACTGCACTCCAGCCTGGGCAACAAAGTGAGATTCCAACTAAAAAAAAAAAAAAAAAAATTACATTCTCCCCTTAACATTGTCAGGTATGGACAAATGGTGTCTGGAATGAAGACAGCATTTCATGAGTGATGACCAGAACTCTTCAGCCTCTTTGACCATAGGAGGTCTTTTTTTGACAGCTTTTTTTTTTTAATCAAAGGTCATCAAATCAAGTTTGTGGTTTTGTGATCAGCATTTTTTTCCAAGAAACAGAAGAGAAAACAGAATTTACCAAACAATAAAACACGTAAGGTTAGGTTTTGTTTCTTGAAACTTTGTTTTCAATTATGTATTTGTATGTATGTAAGTCTTGAGTTGCTAGGTAAAACATGAGGTGGATTACAGTAAAGAGAAATGTGAAAGCCATTGTTCTGAAAGACAGGCCTAGTAATCAAGCATGTTCTACATTTATAAAGAGGGTTGGCATTCGTCTGAGTGGAAGGAAACATGGCCGACTAAACAAGCAATGAAGGATTTAAACTGGGGAAAAAATATTCAAACAAGAACCTCTCAGTGGGCAAGGAAAAGATAACTTTCCACATAAAATTAGAACTAGGAAGAGGGAAAGGAAGGAAGGGAGGAAGAGAAGTATAAAGCCAAAAAAAAAAAAGCCTGTTAAACTGGATGATCATACTGGGATGTACACTCCTACCTAAAAAACAGTTTGGAAGAAGACCAATGCGAGAGGGCAAACAATTGTTTATTCCCAAGTGGAGAAAATCTTGATGAAGCTGAAGAGGATCCTGAGCAGCAGGGTCTGTTGGTAGGGGTATACAACAGGCCTTCTGACTAATAGGAATTATGGTAGCTAACATCTGATAAATGCTAGTCTACAATCTCCAACTCATTTGAACCTCACAACTTTTTTATTTTATTTTTTTGAGTTGGAGTCTCACTCCATCACCCAGGTTGGAGTACAGTGGTATGCTCATGGCCACCCTAGTGTCGACCTGCTGGGCTCTGGCGATCCTGCTGCCTCAGCCTTCCAGGTAGCTGGAACTATAGGCACACGCTACCACATCCAGCTAATTTTTGATTTATTGTAGAGATGAGGTCTCGCCAAGTTGCCCAGGCTGGTCTAGAACCCTCGGGCTCAGGCAATCCGCTCGCCTCGGCCTCCCAAAGTGCTGGGATTACAGGCTGAGCCACCGAGCCCAGCCTGATCCTCACAACTTCATGAGGTAGATAATAACATTTCTCCTGCAAAGGAGGGGCGGGGGGTGGGGAGGAAGAAGAGCAGGTTAACTACCAGAATCACTTAAAGTAGTTATCAGAATATATTGCAAGTTATGGGTTTTAGACTATGAAACTTTTCCCCTTAAGATCCTGATATCTAGCAATTCTACAGACCATTCCAAAATTGGCAGGAATGTTATTACTTACATTTATCTTTGTCGAAATCAATATAAGATATTTTGCTTTTTCTTCTGGGAATGTCAAATTAGTGGACATATCAACCTTGTGTGACTTTATTCTGTAACTTTTTGTATTATTAAATGCAATAATTCAAATTGAAATCCAAGTTATAATAGCAAGACTAATGATAAAATAAAATCTGATGACAGCAGGATAAAAACATCCAATAAAATTAGCAGGTCTCCTCATTTCAGTCTCTTTTTGCTCCAGCAGCATGTGATAAATTTGACCAAAGATCTTTGTCTATGCTTTGTATATTCCTTATAAATTATAGTTTCTACTAATCCTGCCACTACCTGTGGCTAAGTGACTGTTTCCAAAGCTAAAGTATATTTTTCCCCCCAGAAATTTGGAAGAACCAAATCAAATTACCTTCATTAATTTTCAAAAAGACAGCATTGATCTCACTTTTTTTAAAAACAGTGCTCTCAGTGTACTGCACAAAGAAGATACCCCCCCAATGGAAAAACAAATGATAAACTGCACAGTTTTTCAGAAAATGCTATTTAATAGGCTTTCTCTGACATGGCTTGTCCTCAGAAGCACTAAGACCCCTGAGGTGTAAACAGGGCAGGAGAAATAATTTTGCATTTCTGAGCCAGGGCACAATTCTCCTTTACTTATTGCGTTGGCATTATTGAGAACCTTACTCCCCACCCCACCCCCTTCTTTTTTTAATGTTAAACCACTGCTTTGCCAGATTCCTAAAGCTTTTAGCCACACGTTGTAAGGGCAGCCTGGACTCGAAGTTGGGGAGTGAGGCTGTATCAAAGTCCAACACTGAACAAAGTCGAGACCTCTGGAATGGCAAGTCTGCTCAAGAAGCCAAAGTGCCAACAAACAAAAGCGTTCCGCACGAAGTCGGCATGGATAGACGCCGTCTGAATCCAGTTCCCCATCTGTCCGGCTCTCTGCCACAGTTTCCTTACCAGTAAAACGGGGACTTGAGTTCTCTGCGAAGATTAACCAAGCAAACATAGGTAAACGAAAAAGGGCCCTGGCACAGGCCCGTTGCTCAATCTGTCGGGGTCTTTCCCAGTGTAAACCAGCAGGGGAGAGTGAAAGCCCCCAGCGCCGGCCGGCAGGTGAAGCCCCCCAAAGTCCCCGGGCTGGAGGGGACCGAGCCTGTTACCTGAGCGCGTTGACCGGCGGGTTTCGGAGGCGGATCAGCGCCAGGCAGTTGTGCAGCCGCGAGTACTCGGCCATGGTTCCTCGGTCGCCGAGGTCGCCTCTGCAGCGCGCCGCCGGGAGAAGCTACTTTTCCGGGCATGCGGGCCTGCCCCGCGAGGAGGGGCCCCGCTGGGCCAGTGCGACCCGGGCGCCGCCCCCGTCCGGCACGTCTTCCTACCTGGCCCTCCTCTTTCGCAGAACCCCACCCCCGCTCTGCGACGCGGGTCGCCTTTCTCTTTAAGGCTCCCCGGATGCTCCCACCACAAAGCACAGCAAGAAGGGCCAGGAAAAACGGGTGCAAATGCCGGCCAGTCGAGTTCTGTAACCTCCTGCCAGAGGGGCTGCCTTCTTAGGACGAATTGTGGGTTCAGTGAGCCCGCAAGCCCTCTTCATCACAGACAGTATTCATCTACATGATCCTTCTGAACAGGGACAGATATCTGGGGCCCTGACAGATACGTGATATGGTACACATCTGGAACACACTATATACACATATGTGCATTTCACCTAAATGAGTATGGTACCCCCAAAATCTAAGTAGGCTTGCACGTAATGTCCACCTATTCCAAAGAAGTCACCCAGAGGTCCGGCAGGGAAAGACACTGGCTTATTAAAATTTATGGAAGCACCGATGGCGCCAGAAGGTCGGCGAAGAATCCCCACCTCGAGGCAGTATAGCAAGCAGTTTTATCACAAGAGCATTCAAGTTCATCAAATTCCTATCCGATGTTTACAGTAACATTGGTTAAGAGTGACAGACGACATTACTTTTGGCTTTGCTTGGTCACCTGCATCCCAAATCCCATGACTCATTATTGGGAATATGTATACTCTTCAGAGACCAGCCTTGGCCAAAGTCCACTCCCTGAGGGAGGGAGAAACAATCTATTTCCAGACCGTACCCCACAGGTACTAACATCAACAAAATATTTACATAACATCCTTTTTTCTTGTCTTACAATCACACAGCAACTAGTGAAACCGGAGTTTCTTATCTGCCCAATTCTTCTCTTTTTTTCTTCTTCTGCTATTTCTGAGGATTATAATTTCTAATACTTCATCCATCATCCATGAATTGAATACCTATTATGTTCTAGACCTAGGCTGGAGACTAAAAGTAAACAAGGCCCAGGTCTCTTCCCTCCAAAAGTTCAGTCTAGGATAGGACAAGGTTTTTCTAAATGAAATTGGCCTCTCATGTTCCCTACAGTCCATCAAATGGCCAGAAGGCAGTCTGGATGTTTCAGAGGAAAAAGCAATAGGATAATTTTATTCACTGATGTTTCAGTGAATTTAATAATGTTTAAGGATTACTTTCATAGATATTATTATACTTCCTGAAAAGAAAAACAGGTTCCTACTGTGTAACCAGGCCCCCTGAGATTTTCAACATTGCACCATGCTTTAGTGACCGAAATAATGAAAATTCTGATCAGTCTCTTGTTTGCTTGCAATTGTTAACCACTTGTTTTTTTGTCCACTATTCCTTGTTCCTACTATATAATTACAAACTGCTGATGTCCCGTTTCTTTGTTGACCAGGAAGAGATAACCTCAGGGTCACAAAAAAATTTTGCAGAAGACATAAATGCCTTTAACGACATTGTGATCAGCTGTTGATACTGAGAAGTCTAGTTGTTCAAGTAGTTACCTGAGACTAAACAAACACAGACTTTTCCCCTCGATTCCCTGAAACTCCCCCTCCCTTACTCTCTAAAAACTCCCTGCATTTTCTTTTTGTTAAGATGGATTTGAGAGATCTTGCTCTCTTGGCTTCTTGCTTTGGCCAAATCAAATAAACCTTTCTCAGTCTCCAAGTACCTGTGTGTCAGTGTTTGGCATCAACCGCACGTCAGGTAAACGAGCTTGAATTTGGGGTCCTACAACACTACTAGAAAAGTACCCATTTCCTTGAAGCCCTGGTAACAAGTATTCAATCCAGCCAAGAGAGCTGCCTCAATGGACAAAGTCAACCTATGGATGACAGCCAATCATAAAACAGTCCGATGCACATGCCTCTGAGTGCTATCAACAACAACCTCACTGGCACTGTGGGGACCATAGCCATTGGTCCCCTAGAGGTTCACTGAAAAATTGCTGGCAGATTACATGAGGCAGATTAAATAATAGAAAAGGCATAGAAGCATATTTAATGTACATACAAGGGAGTCTTCAGTATGAAGATACAACATCCCCAGTGAGTTACAGAAACTGAAATACCATCTAAAGTTACAGAAACAATGGGGACTTTGGGAGAATGAATGGATTGAGGGGAACAGAGTATGACTTACAGTTTTCTTTGGAAGTTGGATGAACCTGTAAGACAAGCATTATGTTGTGAAATGGTTGGGCCAGGTCTGATTACATTTTTCCTGTTCTTTCTTGCCATAGATAATGAGATAATGGGGAAGGGAAGTGCTGTGTGTGGTAGTGGACTTCATATGGCCAGAGTTGCAGATTGGTAAGAAGAACTTACCAAAGCAGTTATGAGTTAAGAAAAGCAGATTTATTAAGTGGAAGATACCTTGTGAGGACACAAAGGGCCAAAAAGCAGAGAACATCTGCTGTCTGCAAAGAGGCAGGGGCTAGAGAGTTGTTTTTATAAAACGGGTATCAGGATTCAGTGGGCCAGAGAAATTGTCTCTGGAGGGAGTCCACAGATGGAAATTTCCAGAGGTTTGTGAAATGACTAACTGATTGTGGTGTTGTGTTTCTTTAAGATGAGGTTAGTGGCCGGGCTCAGTGGCTCAGCCTGTAATCCCAGACTTTAGGAGGCCAAGGCAAGTGGATTGCCTGAGCCCGCAGGTTCGAGGCCAGCCTGGGCAACCTGGCAAGACTTCATTTCTACAATTAAAAAAAAAAATTAGTCAGGCGTGGTAGCGCGTGACTGTAGTTCCAGCTACTTGGAAGGCTGAGGTGGAAGGATCGCCTGAGCTCAGCGGGTTGATACTGGGGTGGCGGTGAGTGTTCCACTGCACACCAGTCTGGGCGACAGGTGGAACTCCATCCCCGCCCCAAAAAAGATGAGGTTAGTTAACAGCAATAGTTAACTAAAAACAAATGGTTAACTAATTTTTGTTTACTGCAAATGTTTTATAGCTGGCTAACCAGCTTTTACAGCTCTTTGCTGTTATCAGTAAATATCTTTGTAATATTTATAAAATCTCGTCCTGAAATTTTCTTCCTCAGTTTACCCAATTTACCCAATTGCTGCTGGCCTAATCAGGTCTCATATTTCTCCACAGGAAGGAAAGGTAATTACTCTCCTTGGTGAGTCCATGTGGTATATGAAGACAGGGAGAAAGTCTCTTCTAAGGCCTGTTGATTCTTAAGGGTTTTTAATTCAAAATACTTGTTATACTCAGGGAGCCATATTTCAGGATGAATTTCTCTGCACTCCTTCAGCACAATCAACTTCTTACAGGTGATATCAATCTCTATTGCCTCTGAAAATTTTTGATCCCTAAACTCCACCTTGCCCCAAAACTCTATGTAATTCTGTTCTGCTTAGAGAGACAGTGCATGGCCCACGTAGTTAGCCCTTACTATAGTATGCAATACATTCAGTACATCCAATGTGGGACTCTAGGGGAAAAACTCTGCCATTCTTTCAATTTTCAACATCTTTACATAGGCCAGGTAGTCAAGACTTCACAGTTCTGAATGACCTGAAATTCCTCCTGGAACAAGGGGAGATAGCAAGTATGGTGTGAAACTACTTTGAGGCAGTTTCTCATCTCTATCTTGAAGGAGTCTATCACAGTCTTTTTCTCATCTATCCACCTATTTTCAATTGAACACAGAATTTTCTGCCTTGAATCCTCACCTAAGGTTACAGCTACAGGCTTCTGTGTAGATCTATAAAACTGCTTAGCAGTAGTTTAGGGTTAAAGCTTAAAAGATAAGAGAATGTAAATGCTATAATTTAGCATAATGCCCAAAAGGTAAAAACAAAAAACAAAATACAGTAAACTGAATTTCAATGTAAAGACAGAACTTTTGCCTGCTGGACATGCAAATTTGTACTCATAGTAAGAACAGAAGTGGCTACTTAAACCCGGCTTTCCCTGTGGTAATGATCTATTAGCCCTGGAATCCAGGGTGTTATTTGTAAAATTTCAATCAATAGTGACATAAAGGCATCAAAGCTGACTTCTCTGGTAAACCAATTGGGTTTTTCTGGAACAAACAATATAATGCTTTCCAGACTGGGTGATAAAATCACTCACACCTCCTTTTCCATGTCCTTGCCCATTTCACTGTGGAATACAGTTGGACACATGGCTACTGTAAAGTATGCCAAGAAGGAAGAGATGAGTCACTGGAGGTTAAAAAGGTTTATTAAAGAAAAGAAAAGAAGTAGGTGGTGGCTGGCTCTATAGAGAGAAACCAGTGGCCTTTATTCTCTTGCAGGCCACTTATAAAACCCTAGTTGAGGCTTATCAGCTCCAAGAAGCAGTTTAGGGAGTTAAGCTGTCCTGTGCCTGGCCTTGAGATGCAGATGTTGCTGGTCCCATGGCCTTGAAGTGCAGATGTCCGCACTAAACTAGTCACTATCAGGGATGTTGTTACTCACTTGTCTCTGAAATGCAGCCTTAGGAAAGCAAACACTGACAGTCAGTACCAGGATGTTATCAATCACATAGCTTTGGGATGCAGTCTTGGGAAAGCATATATTGGCAGTAAAGCATTTAGTAGCAGAAGGCTGTTAGAGTGTGGCAGCGAGGGGCTAAAAATAGTTAAAATTATTCCTTTTAAAGATCAGCCTGCAAGCTCCAAAACCTGCTAGACATGGGGCTTGAGAAAATCAAATAGCCAAATGGAAATGCAAGATAGTAATCCATTCACAATCTTACCCCCACATCCTCTCTTTTTGACGTTATCGGTTTACAACCCCTGCTTGTCATGTGTACCCTGGAGACAATTTGTTCTTTGAAAATCTGTAACCTGATCCCTTCCCTTACCTAAACTAACAGATAAAACCTCTCTCCTTTTTCTCAAGGTTGCTCAGCCTTGGAGCATTAGCCTGCTGAGTTGCGCAGGCAGTAATAAACCATTGCTTCCTAAGATAGTCTCGGTGTCACGGTCTCTCTGTTTTCCTACAACAAGAGCAGAGTGTTAACTTTTGGGGCCACTGCAACTCTCTGCTCCATTTGTGAGATTCACATGATGAGTTGTTTTAACTACAACCTCCTCTCCCATCCCCCTACAAACCCTGTCAGCTGTGGGGGAAGATAAAGCCACAGATTGAAGAAGTCTGACTTCCTGAAAGATTTGTAGAGGAAAGTTTCCTGGGACTGGAACCATTGTAGACTGTTAAGGGAGCAAGGAATAAACTTGAGTCTGTTTGTTACCAAGTTTTACCCTGTCCTAACTAATACAGTGAAGAAATGGGAGGTGAGTATATCCTTCCATGGTGAAGTAGGCTGATATTCAAAGAAAAAACATATCACAAGTGTTTGAAATGAGAGATAGTATAATCCACAACGTTGTCTCTGCTCTCAAAGCCCGGTGAATTTAGGAGACAAAGGTTGAAAAAGAGATCTTTTCTTAGTCAGGCCAAAGGAGACAGCGTCAGGCTTATGACCAAAATCACTGCCTCCTTGAACATAAGAGCCAAGGGGATTATATAGGTTGAGTTTTAAGAAATCATTACCTAGGTTACATTGTAGCAGGAAGACAGAGAGATTGTGACACCGAGACTATTATAGGAAGTGGCGATTTATTACGCTGGCCGGCCCAGTGGGTTCGAGGGGCTAATGCGTCCAAATCGAGCCCTGCAGAACAGGAGAAGCGGGGTCTTATACTTTCGTTTAGGTAAGGGAGGGGGGTCATGTTGAGCGATGACACATCTCCTTTGGAATTTACAAGGTGGTGTTCAGAAAAATCAGATCTTTCAAAGAACAAATGGTTTCCAGGAACTGCAGGGTTGTAAACCATCAACTTTAGAAGAGGGGTTTTGGATAAGTCTGTGAATTAGTTACTCT
>CAUYQG010127410.1:0-19199 GCA_963574415.1 Tarsius wallacei
ATGTTCTTTTTAACAGCCAGCTTTTAAGGGTCGTAACTGTGCAAGTACTCACTCACTTCTGTGAGGACAGAACAATGCCATTCATGTGAGGTCCATCCCCCCCCCCCCCCAACACCAACCCAAACACACTACCCTAGGCACCACCTCCAACACTGGTGTCAAATTTCAACATGAGGTTTGGAGGGGTCAAATATCCAAATCATAGCAGCCCCCACTCCTGACATGTAAAGCTGAGGTGGAGCTTTAACCTATCCAGCTTCAAACAAGGTCAATTCCCCACCAGGTACAACTAAAAATATACATATGGACTTAAATAAATGCTGCTTGACCCAGCAGTGAATACTCCAGTGTTTGAACTAACATAGGGCCTTACCCCACAAGCTCCCAGGTCAGGATCTGGAGGCCAGGGAACTTAGGATGTAATGATCTGAAAACAAATGTCAGTGCTCTGATACTGAATGGTTTTCCCTGTGCCTCGCCTTGAATTGACTGAAAAAAACTCACCAGGCCAGGTAGTAAATCCCTTTGGCTTCTATCAGTGGCAGCTCTAAGGAGCATTTGACCTCCTTTATCCCATCCCCATGGCTCCCTGAATTGATTTCAAGTCTAGTAGTTTCCATGAGACCCAACTAGACTTTGGTTCTTGTGTTGATGAGGTTGTCCCTCCATTTTGCCTGGGTGAGTTTGCTTGGGTTTGTTTCTTATGGACACTCTTCTGGCTGGAGTCCTGGGTTACTGTAGAGCCTGCCCCGCTTCTCTTCCCCATCCCAGGCCAATCTCCCTCCACGCATAGTTGAAAACAAGACTCTAATCTCATCGTCCTTCTCCCCTCAGGATAAAGCCCACACTCCTTACCCACCTCTGCTGCTTTCCTTCTTCCTTCATACTCCACCCCCAGGTCGGCTGAACCACTCCATCTTCCCGAACGTGCTGCCCCACCATCTTCATCCTCCACGTCTATACCTTTCTTGCGCTCAGTCGTCCTCTCTTGTGCCCTCTCCCCATCTTTTGTCTAGCAAGTTGGTTCTTTCAGAAAGCCAATAAAATAGACCAGCGTAATTAAGATAAAAAGGACAAAAGTCCACAGAGCTGGAAATGACAGCTGGAACAAAGGGAGAAAAGATTTGACACTATAAGAATACTGTACATCATTGCATCCTAACATCTGTGAAAATCTTGATGAAATGGACAATTTTCGCAGAAAATATGAACTTCCAACATTTATGCAAGAAATAGGCAGTCATGGTCCTGGTTGGGAAGAAGCAATATCGCAAAGATGTTGATCCCTCCCAGTTCCTGTCGTGTAGATGGCAGTCTTCCTGGTAGCCAGAACTAATGCAGATTTGTTCCTATTTTTACATCCTTTTGGTAATTTTCTGTGGAATTTTGAAAGGGTAGTTAAGTGTTTGTGCTCGATCGTGAATCATTTTATTGAAGGGAAAATCAATACAAAGGCATTTGAATGTCATCTATAAATTGTTTTTCTCAAAGCACAAATGAAGTTGTTAAACTTTGAAATGCCTAGAGACTATGAGGATAGAATTTCATTTAACAGTGGACATGATTTTTCGCCCACATTATTTTATTGAGTATAAATTTCGTTATGTTTGCTTTCTTTACTCAGCATGGAGCCCCTGTGAGAATCTCTTGGCTTTTACTTTGAAAAGTCTGTGGTAAAAAGACGCAGGAAAAGTGAGGGCGGGTTCAGTTCTTTCCTTCTTTACTTGTGTCAGATGGTAGAGCATCCTTGCTGATTATCTCAGCATCCCTTTATTTAGAATGTATCCTCCTTCCCCCTCAACACCACATTTCTCTTAGATCTTTCTAACACCCTCATTTGTGTCCCAAATTAGCTACATCTGTTACCATAGTTATGCAGTATCCAGCTTAACCATTCTGCTCTTGTATCTACCATACTGTGTGTGAGACTTCCTCTCTCTTATTTCATAAAACATACTATTATTTTTCTTTCTTCCTCTCCTGTTCCCACGTATTTAGTTTTTAAGGTAATGCATGTGCGTAGTTAATAAAACAAATAGAACTGGAGGGCTTCTAATAAAAAAACAACAATTCCTGCCCAAACTCCGCCCCAAACCCCTATCCACAGGCAAGCCACTTTTAGCTGTTTTTTTTTTTGTTCTGCTGTAGTTACCTTTGTATTACAAAATAACATGGATATTCTGCTGTTTCTGAATTTATCAACTTCAGTCATCCTCTGGTGACTTCTACCACCAAAGTCAAGGCCTCCATCTCCTTACCACCTTTTTCCTGATCATCAACTCCTGAGAATATATCTATGAAAACCAGATTTCTCATTCCATCAACTGTTGATCATGTTAAGTGCTTCTCTACTCTGTAAATAAGGCGATTACCACCAGCTCCCCCTGCCTGCTTGCTCCTTCTCTCTAGTTGTGTGTTTACTTTTGCATGATCAAAGTTGATAAAATATGCATTCTGTTTCCTGGTCACGATTGGTTTCTATTATTTGTTTATAAGGTACTTCAAAAGCTGTTCATTGTCTGACTGGGTTGATATTGTTTACTGCACAGTAAGTAATATGCTAGGATTTCATATCCTTCTCAGAACCTCCAATATCTCAACCCTGGGACGACTAAGTGGAAAATGCCCCCAGGGTCAAGTTGAAATGAATTCTGGTATCTGGGGCCCCCTAAACAGCCCGAGAAGGGCTTTCCTCTGGGAGCACCTGTACCGTCATAGCTGCTCTAGTCCTTCCCAGTATGTGCAGTTTCTCTAACATCCATCGAGTGACTGAAGTTTAAATTCAGAAACAGCACTATATGCATTCTATTTTGAGATAAGGAGGTAGCGACAGCAGAGTACCTGGCTGTGGATTGCTGTGTGTGGGGCAGGAGAGGGGCGGGCAGGGTCTGCTGCTCTGATAGAGACCTGAAATTTGTGCCCCAGTGTTCAGCCCTTTTTTTTGTTGTTCCTGTTCTTCATGGTGCCTGCCATTCAGACATCTTTAGTGCTCTGCCACACAGATTGTCTGTCATCCTTGGCTGTAGTTTCCTCTGTCTGAAATCTAGGTTGTGGCTTCTTTTGCCCTCAAACATAGGTCATCAGTCCCCCATCTGCTTTTTGTCCCCCAGAAATTTGTTGACATCTCCTTTCTGATTAAGATCTACTTTTACTCTGTCATGGTGGATTATATATTTTTATCCCCTTTGTAATCAATCTAATGGGGTCCAAGGAGAGAGAGAAACACAGGGATAGGTGGGATAGGGCTGCCATCTTGGATTAGAAGCCGAGGGCATTAATTTTCAGTGAAGTCATACATAGTAGTAAAATAGTTAGCATGGCTATGATTTACATCCTGGCGAAGTTTGCTTTTCTTTGTTATGAAAATGTCTTCAAATAGCTGCAGTACCTATCACTCAATTTCATTATCTTCTCCCATCTATAACAGTCCAGAAACATGGAAACATTCTTCCTCCCTACTCAGAGAAGTCCAGAAACATGGAAACATTCTTCCTCCCTACTCAGAGATTATTGACTTTTAGTTTACACACAGTTATAACAAGCTCAGCCATTTCTCTTTAGAGATTCAGAAAAGTGGAAGTGGCAAATTAGAAGGAAGTTTGGTTAATAATCTAAAAGGGATTAGGATAAAAATGAGGTTATGAGCAAGTGAAGACTTCTCCTGGGAATCTAGAGGGCAGTTACTGCCCAAGTGCTGTGGAAGGTCATGGTCACCAGTGCTGTACTTTAGGGGTCCCCAACCCCTGGGCCACAGACTGGATACTAGTCCGTGGTCTGTTAGGAACCAGGCTGCACAGTAGGAGGTGAGTGAGGAGTGACATAGTTCCACTTTCTGTCAGATCAGCAAGGGCATTAAAAGTTCTCATAGATAATTGCCATTCTGACTGGAGTTAGGTGGTATCTCAGAGTGGTTTTGATTTGCATCTCCCTGATGATTAGTGAGGTTGAACATTTCTTCATGTGTCTATTGGCTGCTCAGATGTCTTCCTTTGAGAATTGTCTGTTCGTATCTTTTGCCCATTTTATAATGGGGTTGTTTGTTTTTTTCTTTTCCGCCCGTTTGAGTTCCTTGTAGATCCAAGATGTTAAGTCTTTTTCAGACCTGGAGTTGGCAAATACTTTTTCCCAGTCTGTAGGCTGTCTCCCTGCTCTCTTGATGGTTTCTTTGGCTTTACAGAAGCTTGTCAGTTTAATGAGGTCTCACTTGTCTATCTTCTCTCTTATGGCCTGTGGGTTTCGGGTTTTGTTCAGGAATTGGATGCTGGAACCAACCATGCTGTCCATCAAAAGAGGACTGGATTTTTAAAATGTGGTACATATACACAATGGAATACTACACAGTCATAAAAAAGAACAAAATCATGAATTGCGCAGCAACCTGGATGGAACTAGAGTCTATAACACTGAGTGACCTCTCACAGAAACAAAGAACTGAGTATCACATGTTCTCACTCATATAGTAGACCTTGATCATCCAATGTATTACCATAAGAAAATGACTGACAGTGGTGGGAAACTATGGGGGGGTAGGGAGATGGGATTAATGGTAGTAAATATCTGTCTGGGGATGGGGAGACACCTCTTATCAACAAGGGTGCCCGAACGAAGCATATTTGTATGCCTAACCCTTAACTGTACTCCACAATATCATAATAAAAAATATTGAATTGAAAAAAAAAGTTCTCATAGGAGTGTGAACCCTATTGTGCACTGGGCATGTGAGGGATCAAGACTGCATGCTCCTTATGGGAATCAAATGCCTGATGATCTGAGCTGGAGCTGAGGTAGTGATGCTTGTGCTGGGGAGCGGCTGCAAATACGGATTCACAGTAGCAATGAGGTTTGACTGCACATGCCCTGCCCCCACCCCGTGGAAAAAATTGTCTTCCACGAAACTGTTCCCTGGTGCCAAAAAGGTTGGGGATTGTTGCAGTACTTGATTTAGACCTGGGCAGTAACAGAGCAGATCCTCACAGAGGGAAAGCTGCCTTTCTCACCTGGATGTGAAGCAGGGATTTGTGGGTGCCAGAGGGGCTTTGTTCAGACAGTAAATATGGAGTTACAGTGCACAAGACATTTTAGTTGCTTCTCTGTTTTTATCTTTTTGGAGATTATTGCCTCATTTTTTAGCCCTAGCAACGATCATTAAGATCATTAAAACAGTTTTTGGGATCCTGCCTCCCAAAGTGCTGGGATTATAGGCATGAACCACTTCACCCGGCCCCTGAAACATTCTTTTAAAGTTAGTATGATTTTGAGAAAGGTTTTCATTTCTACTTTGCAATTCTCATGATATAGTCATTGGATGGTTTAGTGATTTTTATGATATTTATTTTTTTGCTGCTGCTGCACTTGTAAGGTGGCATGGGTGAGATAACTTGGACAAGGCTGCAAGAGTGGGGTCTGCCTTTCAGAATGTCAGTCATTTTGATTCTGCCAATCAGAGGGCCCTGGGGGCTGTGGATTTGGAGTAAGGTCCTTTGTGTCCTATTCAAGACAGGGCTGAGATGGATGACTGCCAAGGCCCCAGAAGGCAGACAGCAAGATGGCATCTTGAAATGAACGTGGGGTCACCAGGCAGGGTACTGCGTTATTATGTGGGTTCTCTCAAGACTAGAGTGTAGCTACTGTAGGATCAGAAACCAGTTCTTTAAAAGCAATTTGTTCTGATGTTGCTTGTGTTGCTGGTCTATTTATTATGGTGTTATTCCCAGTATTACGTAGAAGGTCACTTTTAAATTTATCTACTTATTTTTTAAAGTCAAGTTTGTTGAGATATAATATATCTGGTAAAACTCATCTTTCTTAGATGTATAGTTCTATGATTTTTGACAAATACATACAGTCATGTAACCACCAGCACAATCAAGATAGAAAAAGTTTCTTCATGAATCTCTCCCTCCACAACCACCCATCTGTTTTTGGTTTTGGCTTTTCCCAAATGTCACATAAGTGGTATCATACAGTGTGGCCTTTATATCAGTCTTCTTTCACCTTGCACAATGTTTTTGAGATTCATCAAGTTCTTATAAATATTAATAGTTCATTCCTTTTGATTGCTGAGTAACATACCTTTGGATGAATGTAACATAATTTGTCCTTCATCATGAAAGGACATTTGGATTATTTCCAGTTCTAGAAGATTATAAAGCCACTGTACACATTGGCATACAGGTTTTTGTCTGAACAAAAAGTTTTAGTTCTCTTGGGTGTCCCCTAGGTGTAGGCTTGCGTGTGGTATGGTAAGTGTAGGCTTAACTTTGTAAGAAACTGCCAAATGGTTTCTAAGGTGACCGTCCCATTTTGTGTTCCCACCAGCAACGTGTGAAAGTTCTAGTTGCTCTACACTTGGTATTGTCCTTGTTTTAAAAACATTTTAGACCCCATCCTAGTTATAGAATGGTATCTCACCATGGTTTTAATTTGCGTTTCCCTAATGATCAGCGATGCCAAGCATCTTTTGTTTGCTTGTCTATTAAATGTCAGCAAGGTCCTGCCATTGTAAGGCAAACAAGGGAGGGACATTTCCTTAGTCTCAGGGAAATAGAGGGGCCACCATGGGGGGATGTGGGGAGAGTTGCCCAAAAGGAAGGTGATGCGCAGGGGGATGATGTCAGGGGTGGGGGTGCCTCCTCATCCTTCCCATCTGCGCAGGCAGCTTCTGGAGTTCTTCTCTGGAGGATTTTGCTGTTTGTATTGTGAGGAGCTGCTCCCTTGGGGAGGGAGGAAGACAAGCTGTAATGTTGATTCCATTTTTAAAAATGTGCTTACTCCAAGTTCTAGTCTTTATATCTTTAGTTTAGTAAATATTTCTTTAAAATAGTTACATTTGGCCCAGATAGCAGCCCCCCTATCAATTTTTGTGGGGAGAGAAAAGGAGGGCTAGATAAAAACATTCAAGAAAATGTATATTTACATTTGCTTGTGGTATGCTAGTAATGATGAGTACTTTGTCTCAGTGGTAGGTAAATTTCTATTATTCAGTCCTGCACATCAGTCAGTCAGTCAATAAATGTTTACTGAATAACCTCTATGTGCAGCTACTTCTCTAGGTGCTGGTAATGCCACCAGCCAGGAGAGTTCACACTCTGGTAAGGAGAGACAGAAGCCAAACATGCAAACAGACAAACGGTGCCAGGCATTGATTCTGTTACGCAGAAGATAAATTCAGGTGACACAAGGGAGAGTGACTGGAGGAGTCTGCCTCAGCCAGTGGCTGGAGAAGGCTCCCTTGGGAGGTAGCATTGAGCTGACTTGGGTGCATTAGTGGGATTGGGTCAGAGCATGAGATAGTGCTGGCTAATTGCAGGCATTTTCATTATGTGATTTGAGACCACATCATTCATTGGTTGAGAGTGGGGGTAAGGAGGGCGTCGAGAAGATTTGAGGAGAGATGAGAGGGTGGGAAGCTGATCCTTTTGAAGAGTCTAAACCAGGGAAGAGCAGGTGGTCTGGCAATGTGAAGAAATCATTTGAAAAGTGTGGAGGGTAATTTGAAGTGAATCCAGTCCCCGGAGTTGTGCGCTCGAAGGTAACATAGGGTTTATCCAAGGGTGGGGCTCTGTGAGGTGAAACAGCAGAGGGAGAGGGGGCAGAGGAGTTACAGACATTTTTCAAGGGAGTGATTTCCCATCTGGATGATCCAATTTAAGCTAGACGAGAGAGATGGGAAGAGTGGAGTTTGGAGTAGATAGTGAAAAAGTGAGTAGGAGGTCTCAGAGATGTCGGAGAATTGCTAGGAGGGAAGACACTGGAGGAGATGGGCTGGAAGGGGCGAGTGAAGGAGTAGGATGTGGACATTCAGACGCTGGAGGTGGTGATCTTATTGGCGATGGCATAATCTAGGGTGTGACCGTGGGAGGGGGTGGCTGAGGCTGGGGTGGAAGGAGGCCATGGAGATGCCACGCTGGTGTTGATGGATCCCTGTGTGGAAGTTGACGTCAGCAGGAATGAGTAAGGACAATGACAGAGGGGAAGATGGTCAGCCAAGAGCTGAGATCATCAAAGAATGGGGGAGGGATCAGGAGGGCAGTAGAGAATAGTCACAAGGAGGGGTGATGGGGAGTCAAGTTGGAAGACTGTGCTTCCAAGGCGATGGGGGCTTTGAAGGAGTGGAACTAGATGGAGGTGGCCATAGGGCTCAGGGAAGATATGCACCTGACCCTCAGTGTGTGGCATGTGGGAGAGAGTGCTCTGGGGCAGAGCCCGGCTTTAGCTTCTAGATTTGTGGATCACAGAAATGAGCTTCATGAAGCTGGATAGGAAGTGCTGCAAAGAATGATGTGATTCAATTTGATTGGTTTCCAAGTAGGAAGGAAGTTAACCAAGGAGGAATTACTGACTTTGGGCTTGTTGAAAACTCAATTAAAGGCAATTAACAGTATCTGATGTTGTTTACCAAAGTACTTGTCTCAGGAGGGATCTCTCTGAATTATAAGAACAGAAGGAAAAACTTCCTCCCTTGAGGCATCCTTGTTTTCATGTCATTAGTTCTAGCCTTACCCCTCAGCCATAAATCTAGAGGGGACAGAAGGCTTCTGTCCTTTTGTATCATCATCTTGCTGTGGCTTTATGATGACTCCCTTGTCTAGCCTTGCTGGGCTGATGGTGACCTTGAATGTAATAACATGCTTACAGGAGTAATGAGAATTGATGGAAAATATATGCTTCTTGTGATCCATGCCTGTATGCATTAGAGCATTAGGACATTTTGGTGGAATGAAGTATGTTACAGAAGGGCGTGGGGTCTTTTAAATGCATGGCCAAAATCTTTAAAAAAGCATTCTGTGCTACCTGGCAAGTCTGCGGCATTTACTTTCCTACTCTCCAGGATGACTAATGCACTCCTCCTTCCCCTAAATCTCCTTCTCTAAACCCAACCCACCTTGCTGGGTGCCTCAACTTCATTGAGAAACAGAAGCAAGGGGCTGGGAGCGCCCCATCTTCCCCTCTCCCTGATCCCAGTTGATGTGATGCTCTGGGTCTAGTGGCCCCTGCTCTATCAGAGGCCATCTTTTCTTCTGCGCTCTGGTCTCTTTCCCTCTCACCTTCTCAAAAATGCCACTCCAGCATCATCCGCTTTCTGCATCGTATGCTTCTATTCTCCGCGCCCCCCCCCCCACCTCAAGTGCAGTATTCTCCTTGGCATTTAGACATGCTCTAAGTCTCCTACCTAAGTATCTCCAGCTCCTCCCCCTATTTTTATTCTCAGCAAAACTCCTTGAAAGAGTTGCCTTTGCTCCCTATGTTACTTCATGTTCCCCACTGTCTACCCTATGGCACTGAGTCCACCCTTGTCACAGTCACTGAAGATGACCTCCATACTGCCAAATCTAATGGCTTCTTCTCTGTTCTCTTCTTACTTGACCCATCAGTGGCATGCAACACAGTTGAGCATTGCTTGAAACATTCTTCCGGAATACCTCCTTCCCTTGGTTTTCCCCCCGCCTCACTGGCTCTTCCTTCTTTTGCTCTGTGCAGTTCCCTTTTCCTCTACCAAACCTGTAGGTGTGAGAGCTCCATGGCTCTGCCCTGGGCCATGTTGTCTTCCTCACATACTCTCCCTAGGGAAGCTCATTCAGGTCTTGGCTTTAGACTCCATTTATACATCAATGAGTGCTAAGTCTCTATCTCCCCAGAACTCTAGTTCATAGCTTCTGGAACTTTAAGGTGCACATTGATCACCTGGGGATCCTGTTCAAATGTAGATTTCAATTCCATAGGTTGGAGTGGGGCCTGCAGTGGAGTTTTTGCATCTCCAACAAGCTCCCAGGTTATGCTGGTGTTGCTGGTCTTTGGGTTTTATGTTGAGTAGTGTTGAGTATTATTAAGGCTGAAGACTTGTATTCCTAACTGCTTCCATGGAGTTTCCACCTGGTTGTCTCATAGACATCGCAGACCAAACCTATAGGACCCTCTCAGAGTTACTGATTTCTTGCCACAAACTCATTCTCTTCCTTACATCATCCTCCCAGTTGCTCCAGCCAAAAATTTTGGAGTTGTCCTTGGTTTCTCTCTTTCCCTCACTTTCTCATCCAATCTACCAGCAAATTCTGTTAGTTCAATCCTCCAAAACATATCCCAGATCTTTCTACTTGGCTCCATTATAGCAGCTGATTTTTTTTTTTGTACTTTCTACATGTCAGACTGTGTTAATGATATTTATATTTATATGTATTTAAAGTCTAATAAACAGAGTAGATGGTATTATTAATCTCATTTTTTGAATAAGAAAAGTGGACACACAATAAGAAAAATGGACAAATAATAAATAATTCTTTGTAGGTTAGGTACATTAATAAACTTTATTACTTATAAGTAGGTATCCTTATGTAGATCTGTAGTTTATGGCCTTAAGAAACCCAGTGCATTCTTTTGGTTTATTTTTCTCCTTTGTTGTAAATAGAATAATCAACAGTATTACTGATATAGTTAAAGAACTAGGGGGACATTATCATATTTTAAGGTTTCTGTGTCCTTGTTAGGCACAAATTACCTCTCAAATGTGCATTGGCAAATGTCCAAGGAGGATGTGTGTGTTACAGAATTTGTGGTCTCTTTGGCTCCTCAAAACCATTTTTGACAAAGGATATATGCATCTAAGGCTCTAAAAATATTTATGTCTGATAATTACAATATTGTAATGCACCTGACTAAGACATTGTGTCTGGTGTGTCCTTGTGAAAAGCTGGAATTCTTTTATTTCTTATTACGTCATTGCATTTTCTATAATCTGTGGGATATATTAAGAACATGACTTCAAGCTTTAAGATGTATCCTTTTCCTGTGTTTCCTTTGTGTTGATTGATTTTGAGAATATTGTGTTCTGTGTTGGTTATCACAGTTACAAAGTACAATGAAGAATGGTTGGTGTTCAGGAAAAGCAACCTAAATGATCAAGTAGATGGAAATGCTTTTATATGACTAAAGTCTGAAATAATTGGGTTGTTTGGATTGGAGAAGAACTGTTAGGCAACTGTTTTGTTATACCATTTACCTTAAAACCTTTAGTAAACTTGCTCATGAAATAAAGACATCTTTTGTAATGAAAATAATTTGCCTAGTTTATACATGTAAGAGTAATTTCTATTATAGCCCTCTCTGAAGAATCACTTCTCTCTTTGAGGACATTTATTTATTTACTGTAGAGAGGAGGTCTCACTATGTTGCCTAGGCTGGTCTTGAACTCCTGGGCACAAGTGATCCTCTGCCTTAGCCTCCCAAAGTGCTGAGCCACCATGCCCAGGCCTTCTTTTAGAACTTTTCACGTGCCAAGGCAAGCATAGCACCAAACATAACACTGCATTCCTTTTTCTAGTTCAGTTCAAAGAGATATCGTAGGAAGTAAGATCCTTATATATGTGATTCCAGAGAAGCTCAAAAGATGCCCCAAGCATTATTAAGGGCCTGATGCTTTGACTTTCTATCCCAACTAGCCTTGCCTGTCTTTGTGTTTCTGAATAACATGTGTCAAATTACACACCTGGAACATTCCCACTGGTGTTCTAGAACGTCTGAATGGAAGGGATCGTAGATATCTTCTAGTCTAACCCCTTACTTTTAGAGATCAGATAGATGAGACTGAGAAAAGATAAGGTGAGTTGATGATTAATGGCAAATCCAGGATTTCTGAAAAGCTGTTCTTTGGGGGTATTTCTATTTAAATGTCAACTTCTCCTATTTTTATTATCAGAGTTTTCAAGATGCTATTTGGTTTGAAGGAAAAGCAACAGGAGGAATATAATTTCTTGACAAGAATCTAAAATATGGTAGAGGAGCTTGGGGAGGGTAGCAAGGAGGGAGTCTTTCTAGATGGCCAGACCTCAGTGTTGTCCCTTAATTCTCATCCCTGGACACAGGGAAATATTATAATGATTTAGATTTTTCTCAATGTTGCCAAGTATGTTAGTTTCCTAGGCCTGCCTTAACAAAATACCATAAACTGGATGACTTAAAACAACAGAAATTAATTTTCTCACAGTTTTGAAGGTTAGAGATCTGAAATCAAGGTGTTGGCAAAGCCATGCTCCCTCTGAAGGCTCTAGGGGAGAGCCCTTCCTGGTCCCTTCCTACCTTTGGGAGGTTGCTAGCAATTTTGGCTTTCCTTAGCTTGCCACTGCATCATTCCAGTCTCTGCCTCCATCGCCACTTGGTCTTCTCTGTGTGTGTGTCTCCTCTGTGACTTTGTGTGTTCAAATCTCCTCCTCCTTATAAGGATTCTGGCCATTGGATTTAGGCCCTAATCCACTATGACTTTATCGTAACCTAATTATATCCGTGAAGACCCTATTTCTAAATAAGGATACATTCACAGGTTTCAGGTGGATATGAATTTTGGGGAGATACTATTCAACCCAATATGGAAAGTTATACTGGTTAAATGTTTCAACTTTTGCTAAGAATTTATGTTTGTACATCTTAGAAAGGCATGATGTTTCCTTGGTTGAGAAGAGAAATTGAGAGGAGGATTGGAGAGAGAGAGAACAAACATACAAGCACACCTGACGGACTGCTTCCTAAAGCATATTTGGTGGAACACTATTCTCAAGAGATGTGACATGAAATAAAAGTTTCCATGACCAATAGAATTTGGAAGACACTTGACTCTACCCTCCTCTTAGAACATTGTCAGGCATCTAGGATATAAAAGGCTCAGAAAGGTCCTATAGCAAGGACCTGTGTTTACCCTGCTGATTCCAAAACTCACTGGATGGGGAAATCTTGTCTGTGTAACACTCTAGATTGATTAAGGATTACCTTTGCTGCATGAAGCAGAAACCCAGCCAGAGTGGCTTAGCCCATTAGGGGTTTATTTCCCTTCCCTACAAAATACAGAGATCAGAAATCTGGGGCTGGCACAATGGCCCCTGACGGTACCACCATGCCAGGCTCCTGTCTCTGCCATGGTGAGCAGGTGGTGTTCTTTCTCCTGAAAGTTTTCAAACCAGCTCCTCCATTTCTAGTCTCCTAACGACCTTTTGGACAGGGAGGAGGAGGAAGAAGTGGTGAGGGAGAAGGAATAGTATTTCCACCAGCAAATTAGACTTTCTCAGAAAATCCTAGCAGATTTCTGTTTACACATTGTTGACCAACACTGTATAAAATGGTTGTTTCTAGCTTCAGAGAAGGCTGGGAAATGCAGTGTTTCAGTTGATCGTATTGTTGCCTGAAAGAAACTGAGGTTCCATTAGGAAAGAAGAAGGGAAGGCAAATACTACCTAGCTAGCAGTAACGGCCATGCAAGTAACTTCCCCCTGCCTTAGTGTCCAGGAGGTTGCCTTGGTAAACATTTGCTTCAGCTGTCCTTCGTAAGAGAGTGCTTCCTACAGAACACTGGATTTTGAGCATCAGCCTCTAAGTTTAATCTTGCCAAACATTTTAGCTCAGTACAACTCAAGCAGTTTGAGTGCCTGTACTCATATGGCTCCATGCTACACTAAGTGGCTTAAATTATTTAATGGCTTGAAATGTGCTGCGCTCCTAAGATAATTTTATTTTCTTTAATGTACTCTAATAGAATTTGGAACTTACCTTTCTACAACCCCCCAAAATCCCTTACACATATAGCCATCATGTTTAAAGTAATATTCTCGAAATGCATTATGGAAGCAATGCTGTTTCTTCTGGCCAACATATAAAGCAGTGAACAGACAGAGGCTTCCACATTCTCAGAGACAACGAATGCTGCAGAGTGTCTTAGGAGACCTTGTCAGTAGCAGGGTCTTCAATGATCACCTTTGTGGTCACACATTCTAATCACCAGGGGAGCCAAAGAGCATGCCTTCATTCCCAAATAGGACATGCTCTGTTTTGGATACAGATAAAATGGACCCACGATGAGGAGCCTATTATGGTAGAAGGGGCCATAAAGATATAATTTGCCTTTTGGTTCTTTTTTTTACCTTGTGTGGTCAGGGAGGCCACGTAAGACCGGGGGAAGGAGACTAGTTACTGCAGCTTAACTCTGCTTATCCTGACAAGCAGTAATGTCAAAGATAACGGTACAGAGACAGAGAACAGATCCCAAAAAAGGTTTCCTTTTTCTCAGTGTGTCATTTCTAATCTTACCTCTAGAGACAGGGTGAGAAGGAGGGCAGCACTCACATAAGAAAGCAATCATGTCATCAAACTTGACAATAGGAATTTTCTTCACAAGTGTGGGCATGGTATCCCTGGGAGAAAAACATCATGGAGTTGTGCCATGTGTTCTTTTCTTGATCCTAGGTGCAGGTAACAAGTCAGGGATGACAAAACACTTGTTTTTCTTATCAGCAATAACATGTCAAGATTTTTTAAACACCCCTAAAATGTTGTGCTGTTATACATTTCCAAGAAGGTGCAGATCACACAAGCCTCATATCCAAAGGTGGCAACTGGAAAGAGCAAGTGCCTTTTTCCATTTTGGTAGATGACCTACTGTACCAAATAAAATTGAATTTCAAATGGTAATCCTATCAAGTACAAAGGAAACATTTGCTTGTCACTGAGTAATGTTTCAGAGAGGTCAGTCTGAGATTGTAAATGGTTCCCAAGCCACTGACCCATAAAGGGCTGCTGTCCCTGGAATGAAAAATGCGTATGGCAGATATAAAGAAAAGGGTAATGTAGCAGAAGACAGGATGAGTTTCTCTAGCCTGAGAGACTGTGCTGTGGCATGATGGGAAAGTACGAGGCATGATGGGAGAACATGTGGCATGACGGGAAGCGTGTGGCCCTATGGGTCAGCACATGACCTGATGGGAGAGCACATGGCATGATGGGGAAGCATGGGGCATTATGGGTGAGCCCATGGCATGTTGGGGGAACATTTACCATACAGCCCTGGATTGGAATCTTAAGGTTCAGCTTTCTTGTTTGAATCCATGTTGAAATCTTAGTTCCTGGTGTGCAGGGACCATTTGCTAAATCTTTGCTGTCTCTCAGCACTTAGCCTAGTCAGTCTTCAAAAACTGTGAGATGAGCAAAGATATTAGGAGAGCAGTGATGCCAGAGTAAATTCATCCAGAAACATTTGTCCCATGGAAAACATTTGACTCAGATGCTCATCTGGCAGCCCCAGGCAGTGGGTCAGTGAGGGAAGCCCAGACAGGGGACTGTTGCTGCCTTGCTAGTGAGTGTGGATGAGGCCTGGACTCTGGGGAGGCAGTGAAATCCCAGAGGCCAGCAGGCTCAATAGTTATCCAAGGCTACACAGCTGACAAACTCCCAAATAAAGACCTGACTCCACGTATTTTACCTCCTAGGCCAGTGTTTCCCTACCATACCCCATCTGGGAGGCATTATGGGCAGAGCCAGACTGCCTGAACTAAAATCCTGATTGTTCCTGGTTACTAGCAGTGTGACCTTGGACATGTCTCCTCACCCCTCCTGCTCCATTTCCTCATCTTGGTGGTACCCACTTCATTAAGGTTATTGTGGGGACCAAAGGGTTAATGCATGGAGATAGTGCCTAGTAGCCCCATGAACTGTTCCCTAAGCATTAGCAGCTGAAAGCTGTACCACTTCTGAGGCTTTTAATATTTGCATCTTCTCTGAAGCTCCAGAAGGAAAAGGGAGCTGAGTTGTATGCTAGGTACTGTAATCAAAGAGAACCATCTGAGAGATTTACCATGATAATAATTCCACCCCCCACTGGTGAGTACCCTAAGAGCTCAGAGGAGAGGCCTATTAATTCTGCTCCAGAGATCAGAGAAAACCTCACAAAGGGGTTGACGTTTCAGCTGGGCCTTATAAAGCAAGTTGGAATACTCCTGCTTGGTTCGATTCCTTCTTGGAAGAATCCTTTAAAGCACAAAAGCTATTTTAATTATTGGATGCTATTTTGCTAGTGATGATCACAGCAACAGCTCACTACTTCATTATTGTTTGCATTCTGAAAAGAGATATCTATTATTTGCAACTTTTGCCTGTTATTTACATAACCTGTAGGTTTTAAAAATAGATTTGTCTCACAGCAAATTTAGATTAAAATAGCCCTCATTTTGGCAATAATTTACGTTAAGATATATTTGTGTAATATGTACAGTTACTCTTTTTCTGTAACTGCAGGGCTACAGGGGTCGGGCTCAATTTATCTCTTCCCCGCAGGGTCTTTTGTTGTCTTTGGACACCACCTCACATATGTCCCTGAGTGTATGCAACTGATTAATCATAAAAATGGTGACATTCCTTGGAGTAATTGGGCATTATATAAAAAGCATCTGCTGTGCTTTCTCAAGAAAGAAGAGCAGGCAATCTACCAGTTAGTGCAGACAGCTGCTCTCCTGGGAGGGTTTGTGGTGAGGCTGTAGTCTGGCTTTGGATGGGACTCTTCCCCCTCCCCCCAGCACATGCCATTTTCCTGCTTTGTGTGGGGATGTGCTAACCCCAGAGATGTGGCCTGTGTCTCAGAAGGAGACCAATGCCTTTTCATCTAAGTACAACTTCCACACTCCGAAGACCTTCTCCCACAACGCGAGTTACTCCAACTGATTCTGTACTTTGTGGCACTGTCCAGAAAGGAGCATGGGAATAAGAAACAAGGACATGGCGGGCAATTAACATAGGCCCACACCTATAATCCCAGCATTTTGGGAGGCCGGGGTGAGAGGATTGCCTGAGCCTCCAGGTTCGAGACCAGCCTGGGCAACTTGGGGAGACCTCATCTCTACAATAAATCAAAAAATTAGCCAGGCATGGTGGCGCGTGCCTGTAGTTCCAGCTACTTGGAAGGCTGAGGTAGAAAGATCACCTGAGTCCAGCAGGTCGAGGCTGCGGTGGCTGTGAGTGTGCCACTGCCCTTCAGCGTGGGCGACAGAGTGAGACTCCGACTAAAACAAAAAACAAACAAAAAAAGAAACAATGACAAATAGCAACCACCCTATAGCAGGGGTGGAGCTGAGGCACTTTAATAGTTCACCCTGAAACCTTAGGTTCAATTCCATTAACTGATACAAAGCTTGAAAGCAGAGAACCAGAGGGCACGTCCAGGTCACTGCGAAGTCCGGTTTGATTTTTTCTTGTCTCCTAAACATCCCCAACCTATCCACTTTTCTCTATCTCTCCCATGCCCTGAGTCCAAGCCCACCTGAACATCTGCTGCGGCTTCTAACTGACCCCCTTACGCCCACTTGTGACCCACTCCCTGCTTTATTTTTCACATTGCAGCCGATGCGAGCTTTCACTATGCAAATCGAACCTTGCTATCATCCAGTTTAAAGCCCGCTATTGCTTTCTGTCATTCTTAGAAAAAAGGCAAAATTCTTCTTTCCTTGAATCTCATAGTGCTTGCCCCTTGCCCACCCAGCTTCAGCCACAGTGGGCTTCTTTCTGCTCTTTCAACTTACCAAGTGCTTTCCAGCCTCAGGGCCTTTGCACTGGCTGTTCCCTCCACCTGAAATGTCCTTCCTTGTCATTTATACCCCAACCTAAGTTTCATCTCTTCTGAGGACATTCTCTCTCTTAATATAGCTATATGTATTATGCAGACATACATTTCTACACATACGTTCTCTGAACTGTTTGAATACAGTGTGGACATAATGCTACCCATTTACCATTAAATACTTCCGTGTGTGTTTCCTAAAAGCAAAGACATTCTCTTACATAATCAAATACAGTCTTTGGTAATTATAAACCAGGCAGTTAACATTAACAACCCCTTGGTAAGGCAGGCAATTAACATTGATACAATCACATTATCTAATCTACAGGCTTTATTCAGATTTTGCCAATTCCGCTAATATTCTCTATAGCAAATAAAACCTTTTTTTTTTTTCTTTCTGTCCAGGATTCATTCCAGAATCATGCGTCTCTGGGCTCCTGCAGTCTGAATAGCTCCTCAGTCTTCCTTTATCTTCCATAACCCTGACACTTTTTAAGGGTCCAGGGCAGTTATTTGCCATGAGCTCTTCAGTTTGGATTTGTCTGATGTATTCTCATGGTTAGGTTGAGATGATGTATTCTCATGGTTAGGTTGAGATTGTGCATTCTTGGCAGGAATACCAGGGTGAGGACGCTGATCTCTGCTCTGTGTATCCTATCAGGGGACACACTTGACTTTACTCGATTAGGGTGGTACCTGCCAGGCATCTCTACGGTTAAGTTATTGTTTCTCTCTTGTAATTACTACATATCTTGTGGGGAGATATTTGAGACTGCAGAATCCATCCTCTGTCATCAAAGTTTTGCCTGCTGGTTTTTGCATCCAATGATGTTTCTCGCTTGAAACAGTTATTCCCATGGTGGTTGTCAAGTGGTGACTCTGTCGCCCTATTTTAATTCTCTTCATAGCTCTTATCGCTCGGAGTTTTTAAGAGTGTGATATTTATTGTCCATCTAGGATGTAGACTCTGAAAACAGCCTCCCTACCTGTCCTGTTTGCTTCTCTCTCTTGGTACCAGAAATAGCGTCTGACACATAGAAGGTAAATATCTGTACATATTTGATTGTGAATGAATGAGTAAATGGCTGAATGGATGAATATGACCTAGCATGGTTTGCCTTCCACATGTCAACCCCACTGGCCTCTTTAGGTCCCAAGCTCTGCTCTGACTACACTAGCCTTCCTTGGATTCCTCATGCTGGCTGTGCTCTGATCCACCACAGGGCCTTTGTACATGCTAGTGCCCTGGCCTGGAACACTTTTTCTTTCCTGTTCTATTGTTGACTCTTATTTTTCCCTACAAGACTTGATGACTTTAAAGACATTATAGCTGCAGCTTCAAAGAGGCCTTTGCCCTGTTTTCTTCAAATTTATTTCAGATTTATTCTTCAGATTTATTTAGAAATAAACCTGGCAAGTAGCTCAGAATTTTACAAACTTAAGTGAAATTTTACATGTTTATTGTGAAGAAAAAATTTTTTCTTCTTTTTCTATACCAAGGTTAAGAGTTTTGAATTGAGCAGGTATTGTCCCTGATAATGTTGATCATGCGAGCAGCATGGAGAGAACTATAAGATCCCGCCTCTTCCTCAGTGAAACGCTGAACATTTCCTTTAGAGTAGAGGTGCCTTATGCTCACATTCCTCTCATGGTAATCCAGCTCCCAGAGAAATGGGGTAAAAATACAACCACAATAGCCGGGCTCGGTGGCTCAGCCTGTAATCCCGCGCTTGGGGAGGATAAGGTGAGTGGATTGCTTGAGCCCGCGGGTTCGAGACCCGCCTGGGCAGCTTGGCAAGACCTCATCTCTACAATAAATCAAAAAATCAGCCGGGCG
>CAUYQG010127416.1:0-15248 GCA_963574415.1 Tarsius wallacei
TCAAAAATCATCCATCATGACCAAGTAGGCTTCATCCCTGGGATGCAAGTCTGGTTCAACATTCGTAAAACCATAAATGTAATTAAATACATCAACAGATGTCAAAACAAAAACCACATGATTCTATCATTAGATGCAGAAAAGGCTTTTGATAAAATCCAGTACCCCTTCTTGATAAAAACCCTCGAACATCTAGGCATACGTGGAACATACCTCAAAATAGTAAAAGCAATCTACGAGAAACCCACAGCCAGCATACCCCTAAACAGACAAAAAGTGGAACCATTTCCGCTGAAAACTGGGACAAGACAAGGATGCCCACTCTCACCCCTCCTGTTCAACATAGTATTGGAAGTCCTGGCTAGAGCAATCAGAAACGAGAAGGCAATTAGGGGTATCCTAATAGGAAAAGAGGAAGTCAAGTTATCTCTCTTCGCAGACGACATGATTGTGTACCTTGAAAACTCAAGAGAATTTGTCAAAAGCCTCCTTGCTGTGATAAAGGACTTTGGCAAAGTCTCAGGGTGTAAAATAGATGTACAAAGACAACTGCATTTCTTTATACCAATAATAAACAAAGAGAAATCCAAATAAAAAGCACAATCCCATTCACAATAGCCACACAAAAAAATGATATACCTTGGCATCTTCCTAACCAGAGATATGAAAGATCTTTACAATGAAAACTACCAAACACTGCTAAAAGAAATCAAAGATGACATAAACAAGTGGAAAAATATCCCATGCTCATGGATTGGAAGAATCAACATTGCAAAGATGTCCATCCTACCTAAGGCAACCTACAGATTTAATGCAATACCCATCAAATTACCAGTAACATTCTTCTCAGATCTAGAAAAAACAATACAGGAATTCATATGGAAACACGAACGACCAAGAATAGCCAGAACGATCCTCAGCAAAAAAAAACAAAGCAGGAGATATCACACTACCAGATTTTAAACTTTACTATAAAGCTACAATAATCAAAACAGCTTGGTATTGGTACAACAACAGGTATATAGACCAATGGAATGGAATTGAGATTCCAGAAGCAAAACTTCAATTTCTCAACCAATTCATCTTCGACAAAGCCTTCACCACCTGCCACTGGGGAGAGGACCATCTATTCAGTAAATGGTGCTGGGAAAACTGGCTGACCACGTGCAGAAGATTCAAACAAGACCCCTATCTATCCCCATACACAAAAATTAACTCTAAATGGATCAGAGAACTAAATGTAAAACCTCAAACCATAAGAACTTTAGAAAATGCAGGGTACACCCTTATGGAAGTTGGAACTGGCATCCAATCCCTGAGCAAAAACCGAAATGCACGGGCCATAAGAGATAAGATAGACAAGTGGTACCTCAAAAACTGACAAGCTTCTGCAAAGCCAAAGAAACCATCAAGAGAGCAGGGAGACAGCCCACAGACTGGGAAAAAGTATTTCCCAACTCCACGTCTGAAAAAGGCCTAACATCTAGGATCTACAAAGAACTGAAACGTGCTGAAAAGAAAAAAACAAACAACCTCGTTACAAAGTGGGCAAAAGACATGAACAGACACTTCTCAAAAGAAGACATATGAGCGGCCAACAGATACATGAAGAAATGTTCAACCTCGCTAGTCACCAAAGAAATGCAAATTAAAACTACACTGAGATACCACCTAACTCCAGTCAGAATGGCCATTATCAATAACTCAAAATATAACAGATGCTGGAGAGGTTGTGGTAAAAAGGAAATACTTCTACACTGTTGGTGGGAGTATAAACTAGAGCAGCCTCTGTGGAAATCAGTGTGGCAATTTCTAAAAGCTCTAAAAATCGACCTTCCATATGACGCCGCAATCCTCCTACTCGAAATATACCCTGAAGAACACAAATCACTCTATAAAAAAGATACCTGCATACGTATGTTTATCGCAGCATTGTTCACAATAGCAAGATCATGGAACCAACCATGCTGTCCATCAAGAGAGGACTGGATTTGAAAAATGTGGTACATATACACAATGGAATATTACACAGCCATAAAACAGAACAAAATCATGAATTCTGCAACAACCTGGATGGAATTAGAGTTTATAATACTGAGTGATCTCTCATAGAAACAAAGATCTGAGTATCACATGTTCTCACTCATAAGTGGACCTTGAACAACTATCATAATACTGTAAGAAAAGGATTCACAGTGGCGGGAAACTATGGGGAGGGCAGGGAGGGGAAGGGAGGTGGGATTAACGGTAGTCAATATCTGTCTGGGTCTGGGGGGGCACACCTCATCATCAACAAGGGTATCTGCACAATGCATATTTATATACGTAACCCTTAACTGTACCCCACAATTTTAAAATAAAAATTATGTATTAGAAATAAATAAATAAAAAGTCATAGTCAAATCACAAAATATGAGGAAATTTTAATAAAGTAGGATATTTAGAATATAAATATAAAGAAACATAGATTTCAATAATTGATTTTTTTTCCTGTGGGTGATAGATGGTATTTAGAAACATTTCAAGTACACATTCATAAAAGTTATTTTAATGTTCTCTTGAGTAGGAAGACTTCTGGTGGGCTGTTTAGTAAGTAAAAGCAAATTCTGTTAAATATGTCTGTAAATAAATTGCCATAGTGTGATATCTCCTGCTTTGTTTTTTTCTGCTGAGGATTGTTTTGATAAAATGAAGGCAGTATATACAAAAAAATAAATAAATAAATGTATCATTTTCTACTTCTTAGTCCCCATTCCAAAAGACACAAATCTAAAACTAGAACAAAACAGTCAACCAACCATAAACCCGCGGACATCTAACAAGGCTTTCTGCCAGCACACCTGGACTACTCATTTACCAAAAAGAGTTCAGGAGAATCCAAAGGGGGAAATAATGATGTCTTTCAATACCCTGGGGTTCATCTCCTTCAGGGATATGACTCACCAGAAACGAGAGTGAAGTCTGGATGAACCCTGAGTTTTAAAGTAGGCAGGCACCAGAACTAAGGAGGGAAAAGATATTTCTAATGAGTGTATTCTTAGAAATCAAAGTGCAGAAGAAAGGTCTGGGGTATTAGAGGTCAGAAACAAGGCCAGGCCCTGCATTCTGTATAGCAATTCTCTTACCTGACTGAGCCTCGTCATTTCTTTGTCCCGTTACCCAAGTCAAATGCTCTAAAACACCCTCTTCTTCCTACTCAGAACTCACAACCCACCCCTCACTCCCATTCGATGACACTCTGCCTCCTATGTTTAAAAACAAAAGGACAGGATGCCAACACCAACTTCCTTCCCATCAATACCTTTACATACATTACAAATACACACACAGGTGTACATACACACATATTGAACATACTGTATTACTTCCATATAATCTCAGAAGAAAAAAGTCATCTCTTCATTCATTTCCAGGGTTCATGCCTCCACTTGTTTGGTGAATTTACTTCTGGATTTACAGGGCCCCTAAGCTTTCTCACCTATTCCCATTACTAAAGACTATAAAATTTTCTGATATCACATGTTACAGATTCATGCTGCTGACTGCCTACTAGACTACTCCAAATGCAAGTACCAGGAAACTTTACACTTAACAAGACCAAAACTATGCAATAAAAGGGTTACCACAGAAGGCCTGAGGCTGCTAGCCTTATAAAAGCCTACTTGCTCAACCGGCCCTTGGCGAGTGTCGAGACTCGGATTTTCAGAGGGTTTCCATCATTCCCTAAACTGGTAACAGTGCTTCACTGTGCCTGGACTCTACAAACAATGCAGTTCATGCTGAATAGCTGCTTTCCTTCCCAGACTGCGAGATTCTGGTATGTGCTAGATAGAAGCTACCTCCATGATGAGCCTCCACCCTCAAAAAACTCTTAGGTCCTGAGTCTTCAGCAGATTTCCCTCAGCAGAAATATACAAGTTGCAGTACTTTCACTGTGGAGAAACGAGTGCACTCCGTACCCCTCCTGAGGAGGAGACAGTATAAAGGGGCTTACACATGGATGCTTCCAGACTCTGGTGTGCCTTTTCCCTCACAATAGAGGTGGATATCCTTCCTCTATTATATAGAAAATTTCAGCCATGAGTACAGCTACATGCCAAGTCCCATGAGTCCCTCTGACAAATCTCCAATCTCCAAACTTGGGAGTGGTCATGAGAGCCCCCAACAAAGTGCACATCACATTATCTTGAACATGCCAAGACTTAAATTTGTCCAAAGCAATTCTGAGAAAACGATTTTTCTCTAAAATAGGAGAGGAAATGTATGGAATAACATTAAGGGGAGTGCAAAATTTGAAATGGGGAATGTTTTACTGCTAGCTTTGAACCATTTGAAGTATGCTGGACTCTGGACTATATTTGACATTGGAATAATATCATTATCTACTCGACATACACCGTCTAATCTTTTCTAATACATACAGTCAGACAAACCAGTAAGATGTGGTTTGAGATGAGGACATAGAATGAGGGTGCCTTTTGGACCAAATTTTATTAGGTGGCCTTGGTTTAGATAACCCTAGCTGAAGTAATATCCTGTGGTATTCCTAGCAGCTTCTAAAAACAGAAATGAAATTATGTTCCTCATAAAAGGTTCCAAGGGCCTAAACTCCCATCATATGGGTACACTGGTGTAACTTCCAGCAGTAATAAGAATTAAAATATGGAAAAAGGAGCTTCTGAAAGGCAGCCAGGACTTCTCCAATATTCTTCCAAGCAGCTCCTTAGGGGCAATAGCCCCAGGTACCATAAGCCCAGCAGTCAAATACAATGGACAAGGAGGAAATCAGTCCTGAGCTATAAATAGTTCTGGAAGACACAGTGGGTAGAGAGGTTCTGGGAGACTTCAAGTAGACTTTAAGTAGACTAGTTCTGAGGAAGAAGGTTTTTGACAGAAAAAGCAAAAGGACTACTAGTTCTAGAGAAAGTCATCCGTCTCCTACTTCTGTTACACAGAACTGAACACTCTTATCTGTGGGAGTTGGCTTTTGGCCCTTAGATGGTTAAAAGAAATGTGGGGTTCAGGAATATGACAACTTAAGTGTGACTGTGGCTAAACCTATAAAAATAAATGTGGTTGGGTGCAGTGACTCATGCCTATAATCCCAGCACTTTGGGATGTAAAGAGTTCATGACCAGCCTGGGCAACATAGCGAGACTCATGGCTACAAAAAAATTTTAAAAATTAGCCAGGCATGGTGGCACGCACATGTAGTCTCAGCGACCCAGGAGGCTGAGATGGTAGGATTTCTTGAGCCCACGAGTTTGAGACTGCAGTGAGCTACAATCGTGCCACTGCACTTTTAGCCCAGGCAAAAGATCAAGACCCTGTAAAAAAAAAAAAAAAGGTAAAAAAAGAAAAAATGTAAAAAAAACTCACTGAAATAATATGAAATATGAAGTTTACAGTCTGCTTACAAATAATTGGGGAAAAGTAGAGGAAGAAGAGATAAAACAAGACTGGCCATGTTTGATGATTGTTGAAACAGAGTAGTGGGTACATGGGAGTTTCATTTTTAATTATTCTGTTTACTTTTGTATGTTTTAAAATTACCACAGTTTTCTGTATGGTAAAATAAAGTCTGCTTGCTTCAAGAGTGAAGAGTGTCTCTAAGGTTTTTGATGTCCAGTCTGGACATCAGGACAGGACTGCAAACAAGATTCAAGGCAGAACCTCTAGCTGGGGGGAAAAAAAGTAATTCAGAATATCTCAGAACTCAATTCACAGTGAGCTACTGAATGTTCTGAAGGTTGGTCAATATACACAGAGCCCCTAACAACTACATTCCAACCAAAATCTGTTTATTTTCTTACATTCTGAATTGTGGTTAACAACGCCTCATCTAATTCTAGACCTGAAACCCCAGAATCACTCTCCATACCAATCTCTCCAAATCTAAGCACATCTAAGTAATCCTAATTCTTGAATCTGTCTTCTCTCTATCTCTTGGCCACAGAATTAGCTCAGGCTTTCCACAATCTAAGTTTCCTGACTCCAAATGTCACTGTTTCTTAACCATCCTCCCTACACCTACACTGTTATTAGTTATCTTTCTAAAACACAAAACTGATTATATTTCTCCTCTGCAACTGTTTTTAAACATTCAATGAGCCCTCACTGGTATCAGCAATAATTCTCTGCTAGCCACTTGTAGATGAGGTGTAGAGGATATTTTGTGAGAACACACTCTGTGGCAGTATGTATTTGAAAAAAATTATATAAAACTTACTACCTGTTTGGTTTGTCTTTAGTGATGACAGCTATTGTTTTAACATAATTCTGAATGTCTCTGGAAGCCTGTTACGTTTATAGAGGTAGTAATGTGTTATAAGTTTAAAATAGTAAAGAAACACTTGCCTAGAGAATTAAGCCCACACTCCCTTGCATAGTATACAAAATCCTTCTCAAAATGAACCTAAATTCATTGTTTATGTCTCATCTTCCATTACATTCCTCTCCACGAACACACACAGTAAAACTCTCAGAGGAGTTTCTGATTTCTGAACACATGTTCACCAACTCTTTCATGTTTCTGGTTTTGCATATTCTATTACCATTTTCTAGATCAGCAAAGTTCGAAAGAAATGTGACCCACAAGTGCAAGCTGTATACATCATTTTAAATCATCCAGTCATTTAAAAAAAGAAACATGAATGTTATCTTTTGTCTAACCAAATATATCTAAAACATTATTTCAACATATAACTAATATTTTGTAGTTACTGAGATATTTTACATACACTATATTTCGTACAAGTCTCTGACATCCAGTATGTATTTTATATTTATATAACAACTCAATCTGGACTGGCTGTGTTTCAAATGCTCAACAGTCACAAGTACCTAGTGGCTACTGCACTGGACGGCACAGGTCTGGTGTTCTTCCCCTGGCCTACCTAGTATCTACTGTGTACTTGCCAAATGAATGGAGACCTCACCTAACTTCATGCATTCTACACACAGCTTTTATTTATTTATTTATTAAACCAACAGACACTGTTCTGTCTTCAAGTACAAATTGTGAGGTCTCTCTGCTCCCTTCACCACCATATCACAATTCCAACAGCACAATCTCTCACTACTGCAGTCAGGGAAGAGGAAAGGGGAAGCCTATCTAAGTCATGTCATGGTGTAAAAAAATCTCATTTTGTTTAAAACCACCCTTGAAAACCCTTAAGTAGTTCCTAAGAAAAGCAGTCCATATGATCTTGCATGTGCACAGCCTTGTAAAGGCCCACAGGAACATAGACCAGTCATGAGAACACACACTCACATTCCATCTCGTGTCTACCTCGCTTCAAGGTTCATTTAGCAGAAGAGATGGGATGAGTTACGGCTACTGGAAATCCACACGCCCTCCAAGCCATGCAGTGGAATTCACATAACCCACAACACCTATACGGTACAACTCTATCATTACTCCTGTCTCCTGTTTATTATGCCAAACACTCTACACCAAATGTTGTATTCTTTTTATTACATAAGTTTTAACTATTCTATCAATAAAGGAGTTTAGGTATCTACTACCACTGTTTACTTGCTGCCCTCAGGCTGCAGGGCAGCACGTAGAGTAAAAAGAGTGTGAGTTTCACATTCTAGTTTTGTTGCCACCTGTGCCACTTTCAGCAACTTTCTGAATGAGATTATCGATACGCAGCAGCCCCCCTGGTTTGTGAAGATTCAGTAAAGAACACAGAACACTGTTGATTCCATTCCCTTTTCCCATTTCCTGTATTACGTCTTTCAAAACCTTTCCTATGATACAGAGATCATTTTTTAACTAATGAGATAGTTCACACCTGAAACAATTCTCAGTTAGAAAATATATATGCCAAGAAAAAGTGTCAAATCAAAACTAATCACACACTCTCATTACCTGCACAAATCTGGGGGGGAATTTTTGTCTGAGGTCTACAAGTAAAGCATCCACACGTTGTCTCTGAAAAATAGAGCTTGGTTCTTCTTTCCTTTTGGCTTTAGGTTTGGCTTTATCTATCAAAAGATGAAGTCCAAAACAACACTTTGTCTAATTAGTCTGGTATCTTATATTTTACAAAAATTATTCACCATGAACATACATAAACTTTATTATTTTTAATGGCCGCTATACCAAAGATAATTCTTCAAACAAGCTAAACACAGCATATATCCAGAAATATTCTCACTCTCCCTCTTAACTGAAGATAATTCTAATATTTAAAAAGCTTATATATGTCTTTTAAAGACATTTCAGTTTTAGTAAGTAAGCATGGACAAACATAAGAGTTTTAAGACTAAAGTTTTTCATAATCACCTAAATCACAATCCAAATTACTGGCTGAAATGACCTCTTATATATTTTAAGTATATTAAAAATACATAGTCTTTTTCTACAAAATCTACCAGGAACAAATGGAAATGCAGGTTTCAAAAACTCAAGTAACCATGATCCATTATTAAGACTGTAATTCACTGAAAAAAAATAATAATAATAATAATAAAACAGAAGATCATAAAAATAAAAAAGGAAAGAACCCAAGGAGAAACTGCAGCTGATGCCATATGCTATCTGCCCTTGGAGGGAGATGTACTGGGAAACCATCTCCAGTGAAAGATTCCAGGTAAGTATTATTCCAAACATTTTGTAACAGCAGAGAAAACAGCTGTTGGGCCAATTTTGTTCAACTAAGACAAACTTACCTATGTCAAATGTTGCTGCCTGAACCTACTATTAAGAATAAATATAATTGTATCTCAAAGAGCATTTCATAAGTCTGAATCTATCTTTTCCTCAGTGATTTATTCTGAGTTGCTACTTCTCAAAGAAGAAAATGCAGAATACAGGCATACTGTTATAGACATATTTCTGGAGGTAGTTTTATTGGCAAAATATAGTGAAGACAGTAGCAGATTGGCAGCTGTGGAAACTTTGGGAACAGGACATCACAGTATCCTCGTGATAACAGGGAATGATCACAAAACAGACTGGTAATCCAGACATAAGGCTATCAGAGCAATCCCCAGTCTCCTCTACCTTGAAGGCTGGAGGAAGAAAGGTTCCAAATTCCAAGATGACTCAACAGTTATGTAAGCAGGAAATATCATATTTGCTCATTCCTCACCACTATTTCTCCACTTTATATTCCAAATATTTTAAAACTCTGACACCTTAATAAAGATTGCCAGTTACCTAAGAGATTGAACTCATATCTGTTCCTATGTGGAAGCTCTTATTACCACATCTAGTTACCCGGATTGCAGCTGCCATACTCATCATCCTATGAAAAAGGGAAGCACACCTAGAAAAGATCAACAGTCATTTTCATAAAGAAAACAGTTTCCTTCAGAGAAGCAAAAAGTGCCTTAGGAGAGTCTGGGTATTCTACCTACCTTGCTCTTCGTGATCTTTGAAATGCCACCAATACCCTTTGGAAGGATGATATCGACAGTATGACATAGCTTCATCAAAAGCTGACTGAATGCCATGTACTGCAGTAAGCTTGGAAGAAGAAAACAAATTCTAAATTTGTCATTAGGTCCAAACTAAAATTTCCAAAGTAAACACAAAATATTCCACATGCAAAGACAGTAACTTCCTATCTTTCCAAATCTAAATTACTATAAAACTGGGGCTATGGTATATACTTTGGGCACTGACTCGATTCACAATAACCAATTTTCAAGACATTCTAATAGTCAACTGTATATATCAATTTACACAAGGCAGAAGAGCTCCAGTTTCATTCTTGGACGCAAGGTAGCTCAATTAAGTTTTCTTTAGCATTTAAAGAATGCAAAGACACTTACCACTCTGGAATTTATAACTGATCCTAAGTCTGGTGCCTGATAGATCACTCCAGCAATGATATAGTAATCAGCTAGTGGGATAACTAAAACAGTGGGGAAAAACAATTGTGAAAACAGCTATAGACACAAACTGCTTAATAGAATTTAATAAAAAGAACAACTTTTGTGACCAGCCTGGGCAACATAGCGAAACCTCATCTCTACAAAAAAAATTTTTTTTTAAATTAGCCAGACATGGTGGTACGCATCTGTAGTTCCAGCTACTTGGGATGTCAAGGCGAAAGGACTGCCTGAGCCCAGGAGGCTGAAGCTGCCATGAGTCATGATCATGCCACTACACTCTAGCCTGGGAGACAGAGTGAGACCTCTGACTCAAAAAAAAACTAAAAAAAGAACAACTAAAATGCGACTTGTTCCCATATTAAACCTTAAGGCAGAGTTTGGTAGGTGTCAAAGAGATTAAGAGGCCCACACAGCCTAAAGTATTTACTCACTGGCCGTTCACAAAGTATGCCACCCTTGCCTTACAGTAGTACTTCACAAACTTTCACCTGCATCTGAATCACTTGGGGATCTTAAAATTAACTCTTATTCAGTAGTCACAGTGCATTTCTAACACGTTCCCAAGTGATGCCAGAGCTTTCATCAGGCAACTATACTTTGGGGGTGAAGAACCAAGAGCAAGACAGACTAGGGGCCCAGGGTAAAGACATCAAATGCATTGACCTTCCTTCTGTGCCCCAGTGTTGAGTCCTAAGGAGTCAGATTGCTGCTAGTGAGGCTGGCACTGTCTTGTCTTCCACCTTCAATTCTCTCACCGTGGAAATTTTGTTCGTGGTCCTGCCTTTGTTCTAAGGTTCTTTTTCTCTGGGCACAGACTCTAGATATTTGATGCTGAAACTAAATTTAGATTCTGGACCTGAAACTTCTTTACCAACTCATTCTCTGAAGTCAATACTTGGTAAAGGTTGTTCCTAAATGTCTTGGTGAGGGCATATAATTGAGAGATGTAGCTGGAACAGCACCACCTGGCTTCTCTGTCTTGAATCGTCCCTCCATTTGGCTCTGTTCATGGTTCAGGATTGATTATTATATGTCTTCCAGTTCTGATCATCTCTAGAGCAGGTGTCTAACTCTGTGATTCAAAACCAAATCTTGATCCTATACTCTTCCGTGTTATTTCTAAAGCAAGTTTTTGTTTGGTAGTATAAAACAGGTAAGGCTTTTGGTTGAATGCCATGAAGATTTTCAACTGATCCTCTATGAATTTGGTATGACTGTATCTACCAAGTATCTTATAACAGAAGTAACTCAGTGGACTGAGATGATAAGAAAAATTACTTGGAATGTTTGAGGTTCAGTTGGAATCCCCATCACTGTACTCACAGAAAGAGGTGGTCCTGATAAAGTGAGCTGCTCTGTTAGCGCTTAAAGAGTATCCTTGGGCATGTTGGAAGAGTCCTAATGTCCAGGTTTATAACAAGTGAAACTTGGGGTTTGAAGCATTTCTTAGGTGATGGTTACGACTGCAGCACCAGCCTACTCAATTTGTACAAACAATGTGATTATAGTGGACAATGGATTTCCTTCTGGGAGTGTGGAATTTTGGTGGGCAGGATACTACACAACCAGTCCTCAATACAAATCCTGGGCTCATAATCTCAAATGGACTTCCCTGAGCAGATGTACTGAATACATGTGTCTGCTGCATTTCACTGCTGGATGAAGGGCATGCTCAGTGTGGCCCCTCACAAGAAAGAAAGCATAGGAAACTTGCACATGGATTCCTACAAATCCTACCTGACATTACTAATCTGGCTATGTGCCCTTACTGTGCTGCCATGACACATCTCAGTCATAAACACAACCACAAGCTGAGTCTGGTGAGTCCTCCCAACAAAGTACTGAACATGTATGTATATGGTCTTGGGGACTCACAAACAGAATTCAATCCTATACACACACACGTCAGAAGTATATAAATCACAGTATTTAAGAAGAAAATAATGCCTGAAGTTTACACAGTTTACCTTGGGCAGGAGACTGCCGCTGCTGCTTCCGAATGATAAAGAGAATAGGCTCCTGAGCGTGTAAGAGAATGTATTCAACTCCAACCATCTGACTGAAAACAGAACACAGATATCCAAAGACCTACAAATGCCCTCAAACAATTCTGTAGAATATTCAAATTACTACATGAAAGTGTAATAACACTGAAAGTAGGATTAATACTGCCTATGTTTGGTGTTAAAATGAGGCTGTTAAATAAAATAGGCTAGTCTCTCAGAGAGATAGTATAGAAATAAAGTAAGACTTGTTTCATAAAACAAAATGAATTGTGAACTTAAAATTTGATTATTTTCAGTCAGGAAAGGACACTAATGAATGTCCATGTCAAAAAGGCAATAAAAATACCATGATGTTTCTGACTGAGAAGATCTATAAATACAGATAAAATATTTTTTAAAAAATGAAGACTCAACTATATACACTACCAAACTGGAAACACCAAAAACCGTATCCTCACCCCAAGTATTTGCACCATAACAAAAGTCACTTAAAATGCCACAGAAAGTTAATTTTATGAATCCTTCGATATTACTTGGCAGAAGAAAAATTATATTAAGAGTTATTTCAGATGCTTTTGAAATAAAATTAGATCTAGAGGAGACAATAATTATAGTTGCCTGGTTGAGAATTGTTGCGTTGCTAAAATCACTCACCAGATCAACATCTAAACCTTGTTACATTTTAAATAAGCATTATGAAGTTATACAGAACAGACCTAAGTTACAACTGAATACTAATAAATCCTTTGCATGATAAATCTGTACACACCCCAACAAAACTCCATTTTTCTTTCAAAAGTTCTACTCTGTACTTTACGGTCCACAGCTTGAAAGAACTGTTCAGCGTAAAAACTCCAAATGGCAAAGGTGCTACCTTCTTAAAAGAACTTACTTCAGGTGTTCTAATGTTAGCCTCTGCATTTTGACCACTTCATTATTGCATGTCCTGTCATAAAAAGGATTACTTCTTTCCGAAAAGTAATCTAGGACACTACCGCTATTCAAAATGGGGATCCAAGAGCTGTCGACCCAAGAGATTCCCAGCAGATTATCTATAGGAGAGAAACAAAATAATAATGAATTAGGAAAAAGAAATAATCCAAACACACAAACATTTATTATGCATCTAACGTAGTAGGCACTATGAATATACGAATGGCATGGATCTTAACCTACATACTCTTACAATATACAAGAAGAGGTAAGTATGCAAGAAAGCAATGACAACAAAATATATTGTGTTATAATAAAGGTATGAATCAATGTGTTATCAGAGCACAGAGGAGGGAGCAGAATACTTTACCTGGAGGAATGAAAATGATTTTTCACGAGGTGAAGAGGTGGGTGAGCACCACATGTTAAATAGAGGCTCACCACAGAGCAAAAAAGCAAAGTAATTCCAAGCAGGAAAAATGTACATGTAGAAGTATAAAAATATAAAGTATATGATATGCTTAGAGAATAATTTGACTAAGTTCTTCATTCCTATTGCCACTATGTTAGTTCATCTTTTTCCACGTGACACCTGGGCAACAGCCTCCTTACGAGGCTCCCTACCTCTAGGTCTTCTCCCCATCCCATTCAGGCTTAACAATGCTACCCTTGCAAAATACAAATCTAATTATGTCACTTCTTAAAGAATCGCAGTAAACACCTACTATCTAAAAGATTAAGGCTCAAATTCGTTAATATGGCATTTCACAATCTAGCTCCACTAGATTCCCATTTCACTGCCTACAATTACCTATCACATAGCAGGATGGCACAAGAAGAAGTACACTAGCAAGTTAATCTCCTTGTGCCTCAGTTTGCTCAGCTATAAAATGGGGTCACAGTAGTATCTACATACTAGATTATGTATGTAAAATGCTTAGCACATTGCAATAACCCAATAAACGTTAATTATGATGATGATGGCAACAGTGGCTTTTTTCTCCATCTTCTCACAGAAATATTTTCCTAATTTTGTCATATTATAACCCAGAAATATAAATGCGTTTCCCATTAAACTCTGAATTTTTAGAGAACTTGGGTTGTATCTTACTCATCAAGAACCAGCACAGAACCTGATTCATAATAATCAGCAAATGGATGTTAATTCATGATTGAGGGTCAAGGACAAGTATTCTGTTGGCCAGTGATTGCTATCAATCCATTTACACAGACTCCAGTATCCAGTGATGTTTTCCCACAAAATGGTTAACTGAGATTCAGAGTTATGATCTATGGCTGTGAAACTGAATATAATTATCTGTCCCACTTGCAAATGACCACAGGCCCATAAAGAGAATAGGTCAAGCAGATTCTAAGCACTTCTTACAATCTCTGCTGTTACCACCACCCTAGTTCAAGCTACGTCCAAACTCCCATGCAGTATAGAAATGGCTTTGTAACTGGTTTCCCTAATACTATTCTTGCCCTCCTACTCTATTCTCAGTAGCCAAGGTGGTCCTAAAATAAAAAAGTAAGTCTCAACTCTCCATTTTATTCAAAGAGAAAGCCAAAGGCCTTACCATGGCCTCCAGTACCTTTCTGGCCTCATCTCCTTCCCACATCCTCTCTAGCTCGCCTCCAGTCATACTGGCCTCCTGCTGATCCTCTAACATCAGACACACACCCATTGCAGAGTCTTTGCCACGACCCTAACACATCTAAATAAAAACCAAAACATTATAAAAGCTAAATATCTGAAAATAGTCCAACAAACTAAATGCTTCTCTTTTTTATTCAGTAGAAGACAGCATGTTAACGTAGCCCAAGTACAGCATCCTAACAATCAGCAATTAACACATCAGGTGTTTGAAATTCTCACTTACAACGAAAGACAAATAGTAAAAAAGTGACCCAGAGATACTTAAGATCACTGGATAACTATACACGAGAATATATTTGTAGAAAGTGTGTGATAGACCCTAATCTGGTTAATATATAAAACAAACTCTTCCCTTTAAAAATCAAGTATTGTGGCCAGGCTCGGTGGCTCAGCCTGTAATCCCAGCGCTTTGGGAGGCCGAGGTGAGTGGATTGCCTGAGCCCGCGGGTTCCAGACCCGCCTGGGCAACTTGGCGAGACCGCATCTCTACAATAAATCAAAAAATTAGCCGGGCGTGGTAGCGCGCCTGTAGTTCCAGCTACCTGGAAGGCTGAGGCGGAAGGATCTCTGGAGCCCAGCAGGTCGAAGCTGCAGTGGGCAGGAGTGGCCACTGCACTCCAGTCTGGATGACAGAGTGAGACTCCAACTCAAAAAAAATAAAATAAAAATAAAAATCAAGTATTGTGTACACAAACAAAAAACAACTCTACGTGCCAATCGAGTAGCAAGTGAGGGGTGGCACCTCCATATATGTATTCACCCATTGATTCAACAAGTATGTGAGTACTTCTACAGTTCAG
>CAUYQG010127421.1:0-10637 GCA_963574415.1 Tarsius wallacei
AGAGAGAGAGAGAGAGAGAGAGAGAGTACACAAAATCTCAATACCAACTGCTTTCTTCACATATAAAATTTGATTAAATATTTAATTTCCAAGAAAAATATTAATTGAGCTTAAATTAAAGTCAATTTCCTAGCACTATAATTGATAGTCCTGGAGTAAAATTCCTCACAAGCAAAACCGATAGACATCTAATGTTTTCCACTCATTAACTGCCTGCCAGCTGTCACACTGGAACACTCTTTTTCCAGTCATAGAATTTTACACATATCTATATAGCCCTTGAATATTATACATTGTTATTGTAAAATGCAATCTAAGCACCAGTAAAACATAAAAGGGAAATAATGATAAAGTTATAAGTAAGACTTTTTATAAAAAATACATAAATGTAATATGCATAAATATAAATTAAATTTAGTTGTGGAGAAAATGCTCGATTAAAGGAGTAATCAAAATAGGTGAGATTAAACATGAGTATCTTTAAGCATGTAGGAAAGCAAATAATTTTTAAAATACGTTTATTTCTTTAAATCTTTTTATTCAAATATTTAACATGATTGAAAAAGTTAAAAAGAGTTATTAAGCTATAGTGTAAAAGTACTATATTTATTTACATAAATTACATTCTACTCATGTTTTCTCCACTTAACAGCCGTACTCCTACTGACAATTTTAAATTCTCTTCATTTGTCTCTCAAGCAGTAAAATAAAAATAATTAAGTCTACTTTACAGTATTTTCTGAAAATACAAAAAAATGTTGAATATTTAAGAAATTACAATGATGAAGAAATTACATACTTTGTGAAAAACTTAAAGTAACAATCATTATTGAATGGTAAAAGTTTAGTGCATTATTGGGTTGATATTAACATCATGGGATTAAGAAGTAGAGGTGAGGATTTTGGTTATGAGTCTCTTTGCTAATCAAATAGTACAATAGTACCAGCAAAGCAGTTCCCCAAAAAAAAAAAAAAAAAAAAAAAAAATTAGCCGGGCTTGGTGGCTCAGCCTGTAAACCCCCACCTTGGGAGGCTGAGGTGAATGGATTGCCTGAGCCCGCGGGTTCGAGACCCTCCTGGGCAACTTGGCGAGACCTCATCTCTACAATAAATCAAAAAATTAGCAGGGTGTGGTAGCGCACACCTGTAGTTCCAGCCACTTGGAAGGCTGAGGCGGAAGGATCGCCAGAGCCCAGCGGGACGAGGCTGCGGTGGCCAGGAGCGGCCACTGCACTCCACTCTGGGCGACAGAGTGAGACTCCAACTCAAAAAAACAAAAAAAAAAAACAAAAAAAAGAAAATGAAAGTCAATCAAAGACTAAAAGAGATAGAGAGAATTCACTCTGTGGATATCTACAAGAAGGATGTGTACGGTAGAGATAAAGCATAAGCCCTAAAACCCTGACATAATGGAATATGTAATATAAAATAGACTCAGAATTACATAGTTTGAGTTGCTGGATGTGTAGAGAAAAATAGGCTAAGTTGAAGTAACACAAAAAATGTTTAATAAACAGGATTATTTTTTTCATAAAGAAAAAATTATGCTAGAAGTACTTAAATCCTAGCACATCATAATCAATTTCTAATTGGGAAGAAAAATTTTAAAATAGACTATCACAGAAAATATTTTTCTGTTCTCGATACAGAAAATAGTATTGTTGGGGGGAAAAAACCTCTCACTAGTCATAAATAAGAAGTTATACAAATACAACATTAAATCTAAAAACTAATTTTGTTGACTAGAAGTGTAAGAGAGGATGAGAAAATTGATACTGATCAATAGATTTTCCCATTGAGACATATTTGACAACATGATTAATGCAATTCATGATAATATTCTGTGTTCTTGAAAAATACTAATAGAATAGATTATAAGTATTTTCACCACATAAATGATAATTTTTTTTTAGATAACATATATGTTAGCTAGATTTAGTGATTTCACAATGAGTATATATTTCAAAACATTGTGTTGTATATGACAAACATATACAAAATATCTGTCAATTGAAAAAATAAAGTATTTTTAAGAAAGGCATCTTTTCTTTGGTTTTGATATTAGAGGTAAAGCGTTCATTTATTACCTTTGGGTATGATGTCATCCATGGGTTTTCATATAGGGCCTTTATTATATTGATGTTCTTTTCCTCTATTTTGTTTGACTTTTTGCCATTAAAAGTTACAGAATTTTGTCACGCTTTTTCTGCATCAATTAAGATAATCATGTGATATCTGTCCCGCTTTGGGTTAATGTGGTTTGTTACATTAATTGATTTTCACAAATAGAACCATATTTTTATTTCAGAAAAAAAACCAAATTAGTGTATAGTCTTTTAAAAATACTGTTAAATTTTATTTACTAGTATTTTATTGAGAATTTTTTTCATCAGAAGTCATCAAGACCGTTGGTCTCCATTTCTTTTCTCGTAGTATACTGAAGTCTGACTTTGGTATCGGGGTAATGTTGGCTGCACAAAATGAATTTAGAAGTATTGCCTTCTCTTTAATTTTTGGTAGATTGTTATAAGGATAGATATCAATTATTTATTCATTTTTATAGAATTGTCCAGTATAACCTTTTGGCCCTGGACTTTTCTTTGTTGTGAGATTTTTTTATTATTGACTCAATCTCTTTACTATAATATTTAAAGACATGTTTAGACTTCTGCTTCTTTATAATTCAATAATTGTAGTTCCAAATTAAAGTACTCACTACTTCCATTTTGTTAATTATTGTTTGTATGTACTACATTTATTTTCTGTCTCTTTCCTTCTCCTTTTGAATTTCTTTGTATTTTGTTGATATTTTTATTGTAATATTCTCTATTTTTATTTCATTTTCGTTTGTGTATCTTTTAAAATTATTTTATTTGTGACTATAATAAGGATTATATAAAAATCTTATAGTTATAGCAACCTATTTTAATTGACTATTTAACTTCAAGTGCATATCAAATCTACTTCCTTACATCTCCCAAACATACTTTATTGGTAACAAATTATATCTAAACATTTTTTTAACTTATTAACAGATTTATACGTATACATATGCTTTTATATTCTAAATCTCACAAAATAATTAAATGTAATTACATACAACTATTACAATATTATAAGAATTAGTACTTGTCTATATATTTATTTTAATAAGAAATTTTTTTGGTATGCTTTCACATTATTGTGTAGCATATTTTCATTTATCTTAAAGGACTCCCTTTAGCAGTTCTTGTATAGCAGGTCTAGTAGTGATGAGCTCCCTTAGCTTTTGTTTAACAGGGAAAGTCTTTTGTTCCTTTATATTTGAAAGCCAATTTTGCTGAACATAGTATTCTTGGTTATCAGTTTTTCATTTGTTTTAAATTTTAGAAATTTGTCTCTATCATTCCATTTGTCTATTGCTTGTAATGTTTCTACTGAGAAAACAACTGTTAATCTCATGAGAGCCTACTTGTAATAGTGAATCACTCGTCTCTTGTGTCTTTCAATATTTTCTCTTTTTCTTTGACTTTAACAGTTTGATTATAATGTCTCAAATTTTGGGGGATTCATATTAGATGGAAACTTTTACCTCCTTGAATATAAATGTCCTTTTTTTCCTTCAGATTTTGTTTTGGGCCTCTGTTTCTTCAAATAAGCTCTCTTCCCTTTTTTTTTGTCTTCTTTTTCTTATACTCCTGTAATGCATATATCGTTCTGTTTGTTGTCCATAACACTTTCTTCACATTTTTTTTTCTTTTTATTCCTCTCTAAATAATTTCAAGTGGGCCTTTAAATGTGCTGATTCTTTCTTCTGCTTAATTAAGTCTGCTGTTGAGCCTTGTAGTTCATTGTTGGATGCAGTTAATTTTTTGATGCAGTTATTGTATTCCTTAGCTCCAAAGTTCTGTTTGGTTTTATTGCATGGTTTTTAGCTTCTTGTTGCTATTGTTATTTAGTTCAAACATTGTTTCTCTAATTTTGCCTAGTTTTTTATTAGTGTTCGCTTGTAGAACATTGAGTTTCTTTAAGGTTAGGTCATTGTATAAGTGAAGTTTGGGTCTCCCATTGGTCCTCACTTCACCAGGTTTGGGATCAGGTAACCTTATTGATATTATATACTACCTTTACTCCCTTCCCTGGCAGTGTCCTGCTTCTGCTTATCCCTTTCATGTAGTATTATGAATGTTCATGGCTCACTTATGAGTGAGAGCATTTGATACACATTTTGTGTTTCTGGGCTAGATCACTGAGTATGTTAGACTCTAAACCCATTCAATTTTTTTTAAGAGTCAGAGTCTCACTGTGTTGCCCAGGCTGGAGCGCAGTGACATGCTTATGACCACCGTAGCTTTGACCGACTGGGCTCAGACGATACTTCCACCTAAGCCTTCCAAATAGCTGGAACCACAGGCAGTGTCACCACCTTTGGCTAATTTTTTGATTTATCATAGAGTCAAGGTCTCACCAGCTTACCTAGACTGGTCTCGAACACTTGGACTCAGGTAATCTTCTCACCTTGACTTCCCAAAGTGCTGGGATTACAGACTTGAGCCACTGCACCTGGCCTCAAGTTTTTTAAAAATATTTTTTAGATGGATATTTTATACATTTCTATTTCTTTAAGATTGGTTTCTGGAGTTGTATTTTATTCCTCTGGGGCATGTTTCCATTTGTGTGTGTGTGTGTGACTTATTATTATTTGCTGTTATTTATGGATTTAAAGAAACAACCATCTCTTTTAGTTTTTAGATACTGGCTTCATACAGAGGAAGATCTTCACCAATCAGTCCAATCTGGGATGCTGGAGACCTCTTAATATTTTGGGGAGGACACATCTTTGGATTTGTGCATGCAATTAATTTCCAAATTTAGAGAGGTTTGCTGTTTTATTTTTTAGGCTCTTATAAGCTCTTGCTCCCTCAGGTGTCAATCTGCAGTATTTAAGGCTTTTTGATGTGACAAGAAACCTCCAAGTTCTCTGCAACTCCCAAGGGATATAAAATATGCTGGTCTGTCAGACCTCTGAAGAAGACAAGACAAAACTCAGTTCCTCAGGCAGCTCTCTTAAAAGTTGTAATGTTGGATGCAGTTTCCTTTTTGAAGGAGAAGCTGTTGAACTTTTTATTGCACCAACATTTACCACTTGAAGTAAGGGCTATCAGAGTTGATATAACTTTTTAAAACCAATTTGCCTATTTTGGTTTAGATCCTGTCTGAGATACTGTGACTTTAAACCAATTTCTGAAGTTATCACAAAGGTCTTTTGGACTGTGCCTTATTGCAAAGTCAATGTCTCTGTTGGGGGAAAATGTCTGGGGCTTCTTATTCTGCTTATTTACTGATATCACTATAGATTATTTGCATTTTTATTGGTGAGTTGTAACATTCAATTATTTTTACTCTGTATATTATATTCTGTGAATATTCTTTAAGAATAGCTCACTGTGCCTAAACTTTATGTTCCAACAGTAGGGTTTATGACAAATATCAGCTTCCCTTATTAGGAACTAGAGTTTTGATCATGCTGGGCAGAACTTACCTATGTGATCAACCTCTCATAAAAACATCAGGCACTGAGTTACCAATAAACTTCCAGCACTGATAATATCTCATAAGAGTTATAACAATTCATTGCTGGAAAAATATATTATGTTTCATTTTTCATTCCTTAACAGGTATTTGAATTGTTTCTGGCTTTTTACCTTTCAAATAACTGCTACTGGGTACCTTTTTTGTATTAGTTGTGTGGGGTTCATATTTTCCTGTGCCTTTTGGTTAAATACCCAAAGTTAAAATTGCTAGGTCATAATGTTTACAAAGTTCCATCTATTAAAAATTGCCAAATTATGTTCCAAGATGATTGTATTACACTACATTAAAAATGTACTGAAGACCAATTCACTCTAATTCAAACATACTATATTGTATGGTTCTTATTTTTGATAGTTTTGTGAATTAAAAATTATACTTTCTACTTAGTGTTTGCTTATCTCTAATAGTAATAATTTTAATAACTATTATATAGATATTTAGATTATTTCTTTTTTCAATTAAATACCTTTTCATATTATTCATTCTTTCTGAAAATCGCCTCTATTTTTTGTAATTATTTATATAAAATTTTAATGCAATCTACTCTTAGTTAATTAACTCAAGGAAGAGACATAACAAAAGAAGTAATTTTTATATTTAAAACTTAATTAACCTCTTGGAGATAAAAATTCTTCACTAATAGTCTCAGTTTAAAAATATATATATATCTTAACTAAGATTTATTCTCTCAGTCTTGTGATTCCCCATTCAGGAATCAAAATAATTTTTACTGATAGGAAGAGATGGGGCAATGAGAATGGGAGGTGAGAATTGACTTGCACAACTGCATAAATAACAGTGAGGACACCATGAGAAGACATCTTTTGAATAACACCTTTTAAATAACAACATTAGATCTGATTTTACTAAACTGAAGCAACTATTACTAGAATGGCTGCTTTCCAATGTATCACCTTTATTTTGGAAATTTAATAAATTATCTTTTGCTAAATTATTTGTTACCAGGTTTATTAATTTTATTTTTAAAAAGTGCTAATTTACTTCCAATGCCTGCTCAAAGGCATGGCTATTTTAAAGACTTACAAGAAGGAGAGGTGATTTGGGTAATATAAATAGTAATATAATAGTCTTTAATATAGGTTTTAGGCCAGGTTGTATAGAATTCCACAGCAATTTGTCATTTTTTTTTTCTTTCTCAACAGATGATTGAGGAACAACACATTATCAATAATAACACATATATGATTTGGCTCAAGACCCCATTAAAATTTCTCCCTTTGTGACCAAATTTTATAAATTAGTTTTATCATATAATTAGTAAGTATTTAGGTCTAATAATACTGAAATCTAAAGATTATAAACCAAACTAAAAAATGAATGGAACTCATTTGCTTAAAATGAATGCTTGTTGCTTCTTTGTATTAAATTGCCCAGTAAAGAATGAATTGTCACTTCACAGTCATTTAATTAGAAAGAGAGTATTTTATTTTGTCTCTTATATCGCAACTTACAAAATAGTGACTTTAATGGTTCTGCTCACCTAATTATGTCAACAATTAAGGGAGTGTTAAATACCAAGAAATAACTTGTCTTGTTGAGTTTGATTCATTTTACTGGCCTTCCTGTATTTCAATTGGTCCCTTTAAGTATTGGAATACAAACAATGATATAATGAAATGATATGATAGAGATGCTGCTATTCTGATTGGAGAGGCTGTGATTTAATTTAAAAATAAGAGTAAAAAATGTAATATGCAATTTAAATATATTTAATTAATTTATTTACATTACATTGTATTTTGATGATTCAAAAGTATTACTCAGAACTTGGTGTTTGTTTTTAGCTAGTCACCATTTGAGTTCTTTGTGTGGCATTTATGAACGCAATGCCCTTGGGTATTTTTTTAATCTCTCTAAACCATGATGCCATTACTGCTGTAAGGGGGATTAATTATATAATGGGAGCTATGTCTTAAAATTGTGTCTCAATTTAATGAGATTAAAAGACAATAATAAGATACAATCCATAAAATACTTATCATTGACAAGTTAATTACTCAATACAAGTTAACCCTAATTATTTAATTTTTTTCTGTCTTTCTAGCCATTATTTAGCAGTTTCCTTATGTCTCCAATGTCTTCCTATTAGTTCTTAATCTATAGGATTTTCTCAAAGCTTGGCCATCTTTGGTTCTTATATCCTTTCCCTTAGAAATCTTCTCTACAGAGACCTACATTTACTCTCTCTCTATTTATAATGGACTCAAATATAAACTTCTGTACTTAATACTCCTCTGAGTTCTACCTTAATATTTTTAAGTGCATGGTTAATATCATTATATGAATATTTCAAAATAGTTCAATGTTGCTTTATAAAATAAAAATACATAAATCAGAATATTTTTCTGGAATCTTGATTTATTCTAGCATTCCTCAGTCTAGGTCTTGATCAATCACTTTGTTGCACACAGCATTTATAAAGTTGTCATCATTAGCATGTCCCAACTCCCTATTTCCTATAATCAATAAAATAAATAAATGTAAACACATATATGCTTATTAAATAGACTTACTGGAAAAAAAAATTCCTAATGCACTTTTACATTTCAACTGCTCATTTTCTTTCATCAGGGTTGCTACTTTTATCTTTCTACAAGTAGCTCCACATGCACTAAATCTCCAGCTTACACTTCGTGCAATCTTTGTGTTAGAACTGAAGGGATAACAATGCAAATATATTCACACCAAATTTCTACTTAAAGCCCTGCAACCTGTGTTTATTAGGAAACTATTGATGGAAGATACACTTGGTTGTATAAGATCAGGTCTGATCTGTGCAGTAAGAATATAGACAGCTTACATAAATAATAATAATGCTTGTCAGCTTTTAAAAATATTTACTAGAAGTGAGGGGCTGAATTAAACATTCTACAGACATTAGTTACCTCACTCAATAGTCACAAAAAGTTTATAAAATTACTGATAACCTTATTTATTACTATTTTAACCATGTTCAGAATAAGACATTAAATACAATAATCAAAGTCACATTGCTAATAATTGATGCAACAGGGTTGCCTGACTTCAGTATGTATACTTTGTATCCCTTTTGCTTTTAAAAATAAATATTTACAGTAGAAAGATGTTTGTATGCAAGTAAGAGTGGATTGACTGTCTCTGCTTAATAAATTACATTTGATCAAACAAGCAGAAGTTATAGATAGAGATTATTTAATAAATATTTGCCATAATTTAGCCAAGAAACAAAGAACTCTAGACTTTTGCTTAGTTTGGTATCCCTCACTAATAAAGAAAATGAGAGTTCACATTTCACACCAAAGAAAATACCAAATAAAATTTAATACCTGTGTTTATCTAAGTTAAAAATAGGCAAGAAGTATTTTCACATTTCAGAAATTAAACCGAGATTAGTAAGATAAAATCTAAATGATCCATTAGTGTATAGGAACTGGGTGTAGTATTTAGAGTCTGGAGTTATAATCCTAAACAGAAATGGGTGATCACTTTTTATTCCCTTGAACAGCTAGATGCTGGAACTAAGCATAAATCTGTATGTCACTCATTTGTGAGACAAGTTTTTTAAAAATTATGATATCTAGCTACACACACAGATACATGACACCCATTTAGTGGAATACTACATGTCTTAAAGTTTGTGTTACTGAGGTCAAAGGAAAATAATCCTTAAGAATTTTTAATGGCCAGATGCAGTGGCTCAAGCCTGTAATCCCAGCACTCTTGGAGGTGGAGGCGAAAGGATTGCCTGAGCTCAGGGGTCCAAAAGCAGCCTAAGAAACATGGCGAGGAATTTATTGGTCTCTACAATAAATCAAAAAATTAGCTGAATGTGGTGGCGTGTGCCTGTGGTTCCAGTTACTTGGAAGGCTGAGGCGGAAGGATCACCTGAACTCAGCAGGTCAACGCTGGGTTGGCCATGAGTGTGCAACTGCACTCCAGCCTGGACAACAGAGCGAGACTCTGACTCAAAAAAAAAAAAAATTTTTTTTTAATATCTAAGTTCTTTAAAGACTTTCTTGGAAAAAGCTTTAGCTAGATATTTTTGCAGTAAACATTATAAACCACATGAATAAATGAACTGCCATGAGAGGGGTAGTCTGTCTTCCAAAAATATAGGTTAACCTTTAAAAAAAAGATTATTACTAGTGCAGTGAGTAGTATTTGTAACCGACAGGTAATTAGGAGGTAGAACTTGGTAGATGGAATGCTAACAAGGTGAGGGAACAGTCATTTATAATTTTTATTTTCTGATCTGAATAGCTGGGTGGTGGATGGTGGTATCACTCACCAAGCTAAATGGCACATATGATTTACAGAGATGCCCATGGTATATTAATTGTCTTAGCTAAGGCTGCTGTAACATACTAGGTGATTTAAAAAACAAAACTTGTATTTTCAAAGTTCTGGTGGCTGTGAGGTTCAAGATCCAGGTGCCAGCCAATTCTATTCCTGATGAAGTCTCTCTTCTTGTCTCAGATGGCTGTCTTCTTAGTATGTCTTCATATGAGCTTTCCTCAGTGTGTGTATACTTAAAAACAGAAAGCAAACTCTTCGTAGTCTTTTCTTAGAAGAGCACTAATTCCATCATGAGGAATCCGTAATAAAGGTTTCAACTAATCCTAGCATTCTTCTAAAGTTTGTATTTCCAAATAAAAATACTCTTGAATTGGGTGTTGGGGCGGCAGCATAAACATTTTGAGAAAACACAAACATTCAGTACATGACTTAGACATACATTTTCCTATGAGAAATATTGCATTCACTGGAGATAAAATTTTTGCCATTCTTTAAGAATTGTTTGCTACACCAATTAGTATTTTTTTAAATTTTTTTATTTTTTTGAGTTGGAGTCTCACTCCGTTGCCCAGACTGGAGTGCAGTGGCCGCTCCGGACCACCGCAGCCTCGACCTGCTGGGCTCCAGCGATCCTTCCGCCTCAGCCTTCCAAGTAGCTGGAAGTACAGGCACGCGCTACCACGCCCGGCTAATTTTTGATTTATTGTAGAGATGAGGTCTCGCCCAGTTGCCCAGGCGGGTCGCGAACCTGCGGGGTCAGGCAATTC
>CAUYQG010127423.1:0-31907 GCA_963574415.1 Tarsius wallacei
TTTTTTTTTTGAGTTGGAGTCTCACTCTGTCACCCAGACTGGAGTGCAGTGGCTGCTCCCAGCCACCGCAGCCTCGACCTGCTGGGCTCCGGCGATCCTTCCGCCTCAGCCTTCCAAGTGGCTGGAACTACAGGCGCGCGCTACCACGCCCGGCTAATTTTTGATTTATTGTAGAGATGCGGTCTCGCCAAGTTGCCCAGGCAGGTCTCGAACCCGTGGGCTCAAGCAATCCACTCACCTCGGCCTCCCAAAGTGCTGGGATTACAGGCTGAGCCACCGAGCCCAGCTAATAATAAAATTTTATCATCTATAATCTTGGGCAGCCATGGGTCATGTCCTCAATTCTGGACTTGCATACTGCTTTAAGTTTGGAAAACCATGGAGCCCAGAGCAAACGTAAGGCACACCCACAAAGAAAGAAGGAGAGAAGGCAAGAAGGAGACTAAGAATAGAAGAGTAATGAGAAGAAGGAAGAAAATGAAAATGGAGAGAAAAGAGAGAAACTATTTCACTGTCCTCAGTGGCCTGAGAATAATGATTTATTAATCCTGCTCTAAAGACTTCCTGTGTCAGGGCACTTGAGATAATGCATCCTCTTCTCCTCCAGAAGAAAAAGCTATTTCTGTACAGTTTGCATAGCTTTGGCCCTACACACACACACACACACACACACACACACACACACACACACACATACTTAAATTATCTCCTGGGAATGAACAGAGTGAATGTCAGCATCCTTGATGGACTAGTCTGTGATGAGCTAGACATGGAAACCCAGCAGGAATGCATTTCTAGTAAGCCCAGTCATTGGTACGTTGTGTTGCCTTCAAGGCCTTGGTTTTAGCACAACTTAAGTGCAGGATCTTTGCCATCCATCCTCTGTCCACTCTTTTTGAGTGCTTTATTTAGCATTGACCTCTCCAAACTCATAATCCCCACTTCTCAACACTGTCACCTAGATTGGAGAGATGCTATAGCTGATGGCAATGACTGACAGGAGCCTGGAAAAGTACAATAATATTCTAAGTTGCCTTTAGTCTTATTTTTATTTAGGCTAATTTGCATGACTGGTTTATGCCAAATGAGGATATTTTTCCTTCTCCTTGGAATAGCTTCATGTTAAAATATCACCCTTTTCAAAGTGCCCAAATATTACTGTGCTGAATAATGAGGCAGATGGAAAATAGGAAGGGTGGAGCAAGTTCAGAATGCTTTATACTTGGCAGAATAAATGAGCTTTTCAGATCTCCAGCCTCCCACTACTTTATTCATCTGAGAGCACCTTCCACCCATCCTGTGGAGATGCAAGGACCAGATAGGTTCCTGGAGTCGGCTTCCACGAGAGCCACATCAAACTCTCTCAGCCTCCCACACACAGCCTATTCAAAGGGCATGTGGCAGCTGTCTGTCCCCGGGCTTAGCATGACGCATTTCAAGGAGTGAGCATGCTCAGGGAAAGCTTCCAGGCTGTGGGCTGTGGGATTTGCTGCTTGCAGAATTCTGCCTGAAGCATCAACCATTTTCCAGAAAGTGCACCCAAAATCCAGTGCATTATGGAGTCTCAGGAAATGGAAGATTCCAAGGAGTTCTTTATCCCTTTCTGAGCAGACAAGAGCCTGAAGTGACCACCAGCTAACTATCTGACTAAATCGGGTTCACAGCTTTGTGTTGCTAGTAGCATGGGTGTGTCTTGCCGTTTTGACGGACTCCAGTGTTGTGTCCCCAGTCCTAGTGTGCTGGTCTCTCCTCCCTCTATCCAAAACTAAGCCACGCACCAAGGCCCACGTGAAATATCAGCAGCTTTTCCAGGAAGCCTCTCCCATGTAGACGCCTCCTTTCGCTACCAGTCCTTCTCTCCGCTAAACAATTTAGAGATTAATAATGTAGCAACAGGAGAGGGATTAAAAAGCCATCTGGTGAGCAGGCCCTGACACGGCTTAAAATACCCACAAAACAAAAAGAGAGGAGAGCTCACAGCAAAAGCAAGAACTTGGGAGTCAGACAAATCCGAGTCTATTTTCTAGACCTGCTGCTTACTAGCGATGTTTGGGGGCGATTACGGAGCCACTTCATGCTGCAGTTTGGGGGATAGTAACTGTACCGACCTCATAGGAACTAGGGTTTTTGAGACAAGTCGATTATGATTCTGCACAGTCTAATACAAGTAGCACAAATGGTAGTTAATACAACTGCTGCTCCTGCAGCTGGGATGAACCACTGACGACTGATCATGGGGGAACGTTCATGGACGCCATGACTGATGGAGCCGTGTTGAAAATACTCTGGGTGGTTCACGCACGTCAGACTGTTGCAATTAGCAAAAGCCCATCAATGGGCAGAAAGACTCACGGTCCCTGACCCTCAGTCCATTCCTGGGAACTCACGGTGTCAGAGTTCATTCATTTCTTCAACAAATATTTGTGCCATTATGAGCTGAGCCTTCCCTCAGCCAAAACTGGATATACAGCAATGAACAAGTTTGACAGAAATGTCTGCCCTAGTCAATCTTACACTCTGATAGAGACAACACATATAAAGAAGATTTGCGGTGTTCCAGAGGCACAGGATGTGCAGGGCTGGGATGGTTCATTTGAGATGTGATGGCGGGAAGGCCCAAATGAGAAGATGATGTTTGAGCAAAGGCCAGAAGGAAGCAAGGGAGTGGACAATGTGAGTACCTAGGGGAAGACACCGAGCCTCTTCCTTTTGACAACCCCTCTCTTTCTGTACCCACAGAAACTCAGCAAGCAGAGGGGCCATGAGCCGCATCTGCAGACCCAACACAGAATCGGGAGAAGGAGAGAAGATGCCCCGGCTCCCAGGCAGCCCCAGTGCAAAGAGAAGTGGTTCCATCAGTCCAGGTAGAGATGTCCTGGTCGCAGTGGCGGGGACAACTGGGGATCACCAAGGGACCCCATGCAGCAGCAGCTGCAGGTGATAGTCAGAGGATGGCACTGGGACATCTGCAAAGGAGTTCTAGGGTGGCTCTGACTACTTTTGGGGGAATGGGGTATCTATCCCTTGGCAGTTCTGCCTCAAGCATGGAGAGTCATGGATGGTGACTAAAAGGACTGAGAATACCCACAACCTACACAAGGAGGACTGAGCCCTCTCTCAGGCAGCACCCTGCTGGAAACCAAAGAGCCCAATGCTGCTGGAACTCTGGGAAGGGATGGAGCCGCTCAGCGGCACTCGTCTGGTTGCCATGGTTGCTTCCTCCTCTTAGCTTTCCCTGCCTCAGTGGTGGCCTGGAAGCAGTGGTGGCCTGGAAGCATCTGTTAAGGAAAATGTCTCATGTTTTTGTTAGTTTTTATCTTCAATCTAAGGGAACTGTAAGCATCTCGAGGGTAGAGACCAATTCTTACACTTGAATTGTCCATGACAACTTCCTTAGGGCTAAGTAATAATAATAGCTAACAGGATTCACCATACACCATTGTCCCAAGAGCCTCATGGGTATTAGCCCTTTTCACCCTCAGCCCCTCAATGAGGTGATACCCTTATTATCTCCAGGTGAGGAAATGGAGGCACCAGGAGGTTCAATACCTTGCCTGAGGCCACGCAGCCCATAGGAGTTTGGCTTGAGAGGTCATGCCTCAGGCTGAATTGTGTCCCTACCTCCAAATTTGTATATTTAAGTCCTAACTCCCAGTGCCTCCGCTTGTGACTGTATTTGGAGATGGGGGAGTCTTTAAACTCCCCCATCTCCAAATACAGTCACATTAGGGTGGGCCCCAAACCAATATGATTGGTCTTACAAGAAGAAGAAATTTGGATATACCGGACCCACAACTAAGTTCGCGAACTCATCCTAGAAAAAGTGCTATATACCTCATTGCTGAATATCAGTAATCAAGGATCACCTTTGAAGTACCCTTGGGAAGCTATGCACTGATGTCAGCACCTAGTCCACCGTCAAAGCAATTTTGGAACTCTTTTTCTGGAATGACCATCAGAGCCGTCGTCGTATTACCTTTGATATCCTGAGTTTCACCAAAAGGTCTTCCTTTCAATATTTCCTTTATCTTTGGGTAAAGAAAAAAGTCACTGGGGCCAAATCAGACCTGTAAGTAGATCAGGGTGTTCCAATTCAGTTATTTGTACAGTGCTGTCAACATAAGCGCACAGTGGCAAGTTCACAAACTTAATTATCAGACCTCAACAAATAATAATGACAGCTCTGATGGCCACTCCAGAAAAAGAGTTCCAAAATTGCTTCGACAGGTAGACTAGGCAGTGACATTGGTGCATCACTTCCCGAGGTGAGTGCTTCGAAGGTGACTGTAGTGATATTCAGCAATATTCAGTATGTAGCACTTTCTCTAGGATGGTTAGTGAACCTAGTTGTTGGACCTTGTAGACAGGTACAGAAGGAAGACTGTGTGAAGGCACAGAGAGAAAATGGCCACCTGTAACCCAAGGACAGAAGCCTCAGAAGAAACCACCCCTCTGATACTTTGATCTCAGACTTTCAGCCTCCAGGACTGTGAAAACATAGTTTTTTGTTGCTGCTCACGCCAACTGGGTAGCTTCACTTAGTCCGTAATATTTTGCTATGGCAGCCCTAGACTACTAAGTCAGGTACCTAGTGATTGTTTAGGAAAGACCTGGAAGACTCTGCTGCATTTATGAGGCCGCCCAGTGTGGCCCTGATGTCTCTTCTTTGTTCATCATGAGGAGGCAGGTGGCATTTTTGGTTCCTGAGCATCCGGCCTCCAGCAGCCTAAGAAACCCACGGGTTCCTCAGTGCTGCACACCCTCTATTAGGTAGAAAAATTCATCCTCATCACAGAAACAGTTATTCACTGGCTTACACCTGACACATATCATGGAAATAGGTTTTTTCATTCATCAGTTCATTGACTCATCCCACTGATGGTTATGGGATGCCTGCTATGTCTCAGGCACTGTCCCGAGTACTGGCAATAGAAAGGTGACCAGAAACATGTTAGTCTGAATTAGTCCACTTTGCATTGCTATGAAGAGATACCTAAGGCTGGATACTTTATTTAAAAAACAGGTTTATTTGGGCTCATCGTTTTGCATGGCACTGGCACCTCCTGGACTTCCGGTGAGGCGTCAGGAAGCTTACAGTGATGGCAGAAGGCAGAGAGGGAGCAGGCCTGTCACATGGAGAAAGCAGAAGCAACAGAGAGAGGAGAGATGCCAGGCTCTTTTAAACAACCAGCTCTGCGTGAACTCACTCATTACAACAAGGCACCAAGTCATTCACGAGGAATCCGCCACCATGGCCCGATCACCTCCCCCCAGGTCTCACCTCCGACATGGGGATCGCACTTCAACATGAGATTTGAGGGGACAGACATTAAAGTATATCACTGTATCCAAACTAGATCTGAGTTTATATTTCATATTTATCATAACTACATAAAACTATATATTTACAAGTAAATATAAAATTTGTTTTAATTGAATCATCCTGCAAATCATGTAAAACAACCAATGTAGTTAAGGATTATAAAGTAGGGATATATTTATTTTTTAAAAAGAGTGCAATGGAAGTAGAAAACAGGGAAAATTGACCAAGGAAGAGGGATCAGCGAGGGACTGAGTTCCATTGTTAGGTCAAAATCCCAGCAGTGCCTCTAAAATGTTAGGTCAGACCAGGGGGTCTGCAATCCAATGCCATGCAAAAGACACAAAGAATTGCACAGAAATTAAATTGGAAAATATAGTTTATTTAGAAAGTAAGTTAGAAAGAGATAGAGAAGAGATTCACCTCCCCAAGGTGGGGGCGTAGCAAAGCTAGGAAAACATGGCGGCCATAGCTCAAAGAACCACATGGCCAGACCAGAGCTTAGCAAAGCAATGGCAAATGACTGCTTGAGGTTCAATGCTTTTAAACCTTCCCTTTGATCGGGGGCAGGTTGTTAAGGTGACTGTGTGGTGGTCTACTCCGCATCATCACGAAGGGGACCGGTAAGCCCAGGTACTGACGTCAGGTGATGAACAACAGGCAGATGGGTGGGTTAATCACTTGACTGTTGCCGTGGTGATGGGGTCAGTCTGTCACAAAGATCGTGAAGGGCCCATCAGGTTAACTTTGCTTCTTATGGCTGGAGGCAAATACTTGAAAGAAAAGCTAATAAATACAGAATAAGCTGGGGAGGGGGTTCTAAGACAATTATCAATAAGCTACCTCTGAGAAACTGGTCTGTCCTTGGCTAGAGATCAGAGGGTAAATTAAAGTGAACTGCTAGAAAACCATGACAAAGCGAAGCAAAGTTAAAATGGGTGCTCTTTGGTTCGACTGACTCCATCTTGATCCTTTCACCCATAAGATGTAGAGGGTAGGCTGTAGTTAACCAAGCACAGAGGACAAGGAGAGTGTCCTCCAGGAGAAATAGCAGGGCCACGACCCGTAGCAAAGGACTCAACACACCAGCCTGCCCTCAGATGCTTGCAGAATGGAAGGAACGAGAGGAAAAGAGGAGGGAAGCAGGAAAGGAAGGGCGAAGGAATAGATACAGAGGGAGAAGGGAAGTCAAAGGGAAGAAGAAAACAAATGTTGATTGAATTGACTGCGTTCCAGGCCATGAGTTGGGCCCTTATATATGGTTCAGTTCATATTTCCAGCCATGATAAACAGCTGCACAGGACCAAGGGTACAGTGAGGCAGGAGAAGTGCCTTTGTACCATGCTGACAGGGAAGCCTTCGTATAGCCCAGGCCCACAGCTCAAGTCACGTGTTTCCATGTCCCGGTGGCCCTGGTCAGTGGGGTGGGGGTGGGGATGGGGGGTGGGGAAGTGGCAGAGTAGGGAGAGGCCGGGGCCAACTCACAGTGCAGCAAGCTCTCTCTCTGAAGTTCTGCAGCAGTCTGAAAGCTTGACACAGCCAATTAGATCCCTGAACAGTCCCCACAGCTGAGCTTCCCAGGTCTGTGCATGCCATCACCTCTGCAGCCTCCCTATAGGACTTTGAGCAAAGCCCAGGAAGGCTGTAAGGATAACAGAAGGTCAGGAATGGGTGGAATGCGAAAGGATGCACTGAAGGATTCAGATTCTCAGGCAGAGTCCAAGATAGCTACAAGAATTTATAGCTCAAAACCAAGACCTGGAATATAAGCAGAGAGATAAACTGGGCTATTTTAAATCGCTGCCCAAGAAGAGCTTTCGCACTATGTATACACCAACAGAGAAAGAGAAAGAAAGTTCAGATCAAAATTATTTTAACTTAAATTTACTTGCCACTTTCCAAAGGCCTAGTAGCACTCAGGTCAAAGGAATTCCTTCTGTTTTCTGTGATTCACCCCTGTGCTTGGCCCTATCGGTCTCCTACCTCCTTTATTCAAGAACACAAGTAACAGTAAGTGAATTTTGCTTACAAATTATCTCCAGAAGTGTGTCTGAATGCCTCATCTTCGACCTAGATCAGGATCTATATTAAAGTCCACAAGATAATTTTTTTAAAAGTTAAATGCTAGGAAAATCTTTGATCTTTTCCCACAACAAGAGCTATAGAACTTAATAAATTTCCCTCTTTACCATGGCTACCAGGATGCTCAGAGTACTGCTTAAAGTTAAACTGTTGCAAATTTGTTGGCCCTCATGCATAGCAATTACCATTTCTTTTGTTTGGTCTTGATTTCCTATTGCCTATGGCTTTCTTAAACATACTTTTGTTGCTAGTTGCTGCACATTCTTTGGAAGAGAGTCTAAACAAAAAAGCAAACAAGTTCTGTTATCTGCCCCTGGGCCAAGCTTCTCAAACTAAGGATTCCTAATAACCCCTGTCCTTGGTCATTGTTTTAATAGCCTTAGCCATTGTAACAAGACAGGTACAGTACCTTTCACCTCTAGCTCTCACAAGTAATAACTGGAGTTTAAAATGTGTTATTTATCTGTTACTGTATTACAAATGACCCCACAGTGTAGCAGCTTAAAACAACACACATTTATTGTCTCACAGTTTCTGTGAGTGAGGAGCCACTTTGCTGGGTGGTTCTGGCTCAAAGTCTCTCATGAGATCGCAGCTAAGATGTTGCCCCTGGCTGCAGTCATCTGAAGGCTTGACTGGGGCTGGAGGCTCTGCTCCCAGGGAGGCTTTCCATGTGTCTGGCCAAGGTTGTTGACAAGGGGCCAGTTCAGTGCCTTGCCACATGGGCTGCTGGAGCACCTCACAGCACAACAGCTGACTTCCCCCAAGCAAGTGGTCCAGAGAGAGAGAGTAAAGACTAAGCCCCAGGGCCTTTTATGACCTAGTCTAAGGAGTCACACATCATTATTTCTGCCACATTTTATTCATGGGATGCGAGTTACTAAGTACAGGTAACACTCAAGAGTCGGGGGATTAGGCTCTACATTTTGAGGGGGGTATCAAGTCATTTGTGGACATATTTTAAAACCACCACTCAGGATATAAAGCTATTTTCATTTTTTAAAACGTACATATAGCCAAGGCACAGCTTGTTGTTCAGCATGCCCTTACCTAGGTGCAAGCTAGGATAGAAAAAGAAAGAAAAAGAAAATGCTTTTTCACAAATGATATGCTACCAGCAAGCATTCCAAAACTGCATGGCTCGATGAAGTTTCAAACACAGAGTCTTAGTCTGTTCGGGCTGCTATAGCAAAACACTTTAAACCGGGTAATTTATAAGCAACAGAGGTTCACAGCTTACAGTTCTGGAGGCTGAGAGTTCCAAAATCAAGACCCCAGCACATTGAGTATCTGGTGAGGATCTGTTCCACATAGATGGTGCCTTCTACGTATCCTCACATGGTAGAAGGGACAAGCACGTGCCCTGTGACCTCTTTTATAAGGGTACTAATCCCATTCATGGGGCCTGAGCTCTCATGAACTAATCACCTCCCAAAGGTCCCACCTCTTAATGCCATCACTTTAGGGGGTAGGTTTTAATATATGCATTTTGGAAAGACACACTTTCAGACTGTAGCACACAGGCATATGTGGGAGAGAGAACACGACTCCAAATGGAGTGGGAAGAAGAAAGAGGGAAAAAAAGATCTCGAAAGAAAGGGAATCAGGTTCCCCACCAATCTTAAAGGTCAGCCCTGCTTGAGACAGAACAGAAGACGAAAACTAAGATGGCAAAGTCGAATGTATCTGTCAATTACTCTCCTCTATTGCCACACCTTCTTGTTAGACCCCAGGTGAGAAAAATGAGAGGAGGCTCAGAACAAGATTAGAGGTAAGAAGTCAGTTCTTCTCTGGACGGGATGATGGACGTTGTGATGGGGAGCAGGGGTGGGAGGGGTATCAATCCCAGCTCGGATTGTTGTAGAACCATGTGGCTAGTAACTCCAGTAGGCCAGATGACGGGTGCCTGATACTTCCCTCTGCTACTCTGGACCCATGTGCAATATGTGCAATATGGTGATTTCATTTTACTTAGCTTCTCATTCATCTAGAAGTTTCCTCTCATAGTAAGAAAAGCCACAGGAATATGGGACACTTTCTAATTCATCTTAATAGGCCACCACTTTGCTTACCTTTGATAGTGAACACTCTGATGCTAAGGTGATGCACAGGATAGCCAGATTTTTCTCCTTAAAGTCATCTTCACTCTTGCAAAATTACCATAAAATACTCCAATACACATCAACTAAGTAGCCAGCTCTGTGAGGTGTGTAACATTCTTGTCATGTAGGGATTAACTAGCCTAAAATATGGGCACACCAGAGAGTATATTATAAAATAAAGCATGCCGCTTAGAGCATTTTTTTTTCTTTATTAAGAAACCGAGATACCTAAGGACATCATTAAATTTATTCATTCAATAACATCTAGCTGCACATCGTCCCTGCCCCCTGGGTCACACTTCCAACACCAACGCCCCGTCCACCTTCTGACCCAGTGGAGGACACTTCCCTGACCCCCTCAGACTGAGTTCTGTGCCCTCTCCAAGCCTTTCATGGGAGCCCTGAGTGTACCACATGCCTGTGTGGGCCATGGCGTTTCCTATTTATCTGACAATGAATCCATTTCTACTTACAGAACATGAGACCAAGAGGGAAGGAACTTGGACATATTTGCAATTGTACCAAATGTCAAGCCTGAGACAAGTGCTGGTGGCTGATGTAGACATTTTACTCTGGGACGGGATCTCAGTAATAGGAATGGGGTGTGGGCAGGGAGAAATATGGAAGGAAGGGAAACACAAAGGTATGTTCTTGAAATACTCTCCTCTGTGTAAGGGGAGCATGTATTCATGTTTCCCACCTCTCTCTGGTCAAGAGTTGTTGTCCCATGGTGCAATAATCCCTCACCCTTCCAGATCCCTGAGTGAAGGGCTTTCCAGCAGGCACCAAGCACCCTTCAAAGGAGGAATCTTAGGGCAGCTGAGGTGAGGTGTTGTTGGGAAGCTGAATGTCATGGCAGTGACTTGTTTAAAAGAATGATCAGGCCAGGCATGGTGTCCCCCGCCTATAATCCCAGCACTTTGGGAGGCTGAGGTGGGAGGATTGCTTGAACCCAGGAGTTCAAGACCAGTTGAGGCAATATAGGGAGACCTCGTCTCTACAAAAAAATCAAAAATTATCTGGGCATGGTGGCATAAAGGTGTAGTCCCAGTTATATAGGAGGCTGAGGCGTAAGGATCACCTGAGCTTAGCAGGCCGTGGCTGTGGTGAGCTGTGATCATACCATTGCACTCCAACCTACCTGGGCAATAGAGTGAGATGCTGACTTAAAAAAAAAAAAGGAGAATCAACAAGTGTGAGATAAGGTTGAAGAAGAGACGATCAATCAATTCAGTGATGTCCAATGATGAGATGAGAGGAAGGAGTCTTTGGAAGCCATTGCAGAAATCTAGCAAAAGGTGGTAAGGACCAGAACCCAAACTATGGCTGTAAAGACAGAGAAAAGGGGGCGCCGTTGGGAGAGCCATTAAGGAGAGAGCATTGGTAGACTGAGCAGATGCTGATGAGGGAGACCAGGGTACTGAATATGGATGCCTCCCTGGGTTCTGACCCTGCTGCCTGGCGGAGGCTAAAACAAGGAACAGAGGAGGAGCACAGGGCCAAGAAGCCTGGTGAAGGCTGCAGCAGTCATGGAGGAGACTGGGAGAAGCAGGGAACCCAGACTTAGGAAAGAGAATGAAACGCTCCAGTGAGGGCTCAGCTGAAGTGGGAGGCTGTCATTTACAGTGGCCTCAAGCTGCAGGATGGTGAGGTGCTCTGCAGGCTGGATATAGGAATAAGCCACGTTGACAGAGGATCTGGTCTAAGTTTGGGATCTTGTCTGGCAGGTCTGGAAGGACAAGAGAGCAAGGGAGCTGAGGATACCAACAGCGTGAGAAACTATAGACCATATGGTAAATTTCATAATGGGCTCTAGATGATTTTTGGAATCTTCTCATATGTTCCAGATTCTTAAATTAATATGTGCAATATGGTGATTTCTTCTGCCTGTGACCTGAAAAAGAAAATTAATGTGTCCAATGTTGGTGCTATCGAGTATTTATGGCCAAAAAAGTTATTCTTTTATTATTTTTTTAAATGGCATTAGCCAGAGGTTTCTAGCAGGTTTTACAGGCAACTGAAATGACCTCCTGGGTGACTTCCTGGAAGGGGCTGAGGTCATGAAAGTTTACAAGGCTTGTCCTGGCTTGGCTTCTCACTGCTGGCACTCAGCTGTCCTGAGAATGACGAGGGACATCTAAAAGCCAAAAGGACTTTAAGCAGCCTTTTCCCCTGCTCAGGACTCCGTTAGCTCAAGACCCCATTTGCTCCTTGTCCCTGTTTCATTATTTGATTTTCTGTGTTTCTCCCTCCTGTTTTCTCCTCTTCCCTGCCCATTTCTCTACCCCTGCTCCCTCCAGTCCCTGGTGCTGTAATGTGACAAGAAAATATTTGAATCCACCCCAGCATGTCCTGTAGGTCATTTCCTTGAGTAAGTGCTCCAATTACTTCAAGAGCTGGACATGCCCCTGGGACACTTGTGCCAGTGGGACTCAGGCGGGCTCTCCCCCCATCACACAGCACATGCCCTGAAGGTTGGAAGGCCCTGCCAGGTTGGAAGGCCCTGCCGTCCTAGTCCCAGCAGGTGTCTCGGGGACAGGGATGGGAATCGGGGCGGGGCAATAAGACCTTAACCCAACTCTGCGGAAAGACCTGGGGCTTTTGTTTTCTTGGGTTCTTTTTTTAAGGCCTTCTCTGTTCGTGCCAATGTTATTCCATCTAGAATGAGTTTTCAAACCCTTGGCATTTGCTTTAAAGGTAAGTCTGCTTTGAAGACTCTGGTGGAAATTTCAATCATATTCCTATTCATAGTCAAAGAGTGAGTGGGAACTAAAAATATCAGCATTTTTGATTTTTTTTCTTTCTTCTGAAGCCCTGAACAGAACCTCACCGAGTCCTCTGAGGGAGCCAGGGAGCTGGGTCTGGCTCCCGCACCTACGCTAACACCCGGCGTCAGTGTCATCTGCCGGTTCTCAAAGGCCCACAGGCCTCCCAACAAAGTACCATGTGTCTCTAAGGCCATTTCTCTCAACATGCAAAATGAAGTCCCCTAAATACATTACAAATTTAACAGGCGAGACAATTTGGCTATGGAAAAAATCTCAGAGCAGTCAGATTGTTCAGAGGGCTAAAAGCCAAATTAGCTGACAAGTATCATCTCCACTCCACGTGCTGCCTGACATCAAGCAGTGCTAAAAGTTATTAGCGAGGCGTTGCGGCCAGACAGAGCTCCGTGCTTCTTTCAAGTCCACATTCATTATTCATCAGCTTGTTCTGCCCCTGCTCTTGCAGGACAGTCGTCATAGTCTCTAGACATGGACAAGGCACACGAATGTGGTTTGGGAAATATTCTACTTGAAAGGCAATCCCAGCACAGACAATGATTTACCATTGATGGCTTCTGTGTGAGTCAGAGTCTTTCTAAAAGAGGAAAGCCTTCTTTAAAAGAAAAAAAAACCCTCTGAAATCTGTTGACTTTTTTTTTAAAACCAGATCTGTCTTTTGGAATGAGATTTAATTAAGACAAGATGACTCATTCTGCCAATGCCTCATTAAAACAGAGATACCTTAAGAAGGCCAGGAGTTTGGACGTTGAGGTTGAATACAAACTGTTCTTGCGATTCTGGAATTCTGCTTTCTCAAAGACAAAAGCATCTGGCAAAGGCCTATTATTTCTTGCCCGTCAGGGTCAGGTTGCCCCTTGGCAACGTGGGCCCGTATTCTGATTGACAGGCCGAGTTAACAGTCCGTGGCCAAGGTAATAACCATTTGGTAGGACCATATCGAAGCTAATTATTAAAGTTAATTAACAGGAAGCTTAATTAACTTATTAGCCATCCAACAGTGGAGAAACTGCTAAAGGTCACTTATGAACTGGTCAGTCCTCTGCTGTTTCATTTTAGGTTAAAGGTGAGGCAAGAAAATATTTACCAGTGAAATGGAACAAAAAGAAAAAAATGCTAAAGATCAGAGGTGCCGTGGCTACACCGCATCCAGTACACAAGTGATGATAATGATTACAATTTCTGGCAAATCACATTAGATAATACTCGCCAGAGAGGTGCACGCAATGGAGCCATTGTTTCCTTACTATAAACTTATCTGTTCCTTTTACTTAGCATCTTAAGGGAAGAAACTCATCCACATGAAAACAAGTCACTTTTTGGATAGTGTTTTTGCCAACACAGAAGATGTGTTGCCTGGTGAAATAAAAGTAGATGAGGATCACAGCAGGTGCTCGGAAAATGGTTATTATCCACTCACCCTTCCTACCTACCCAGGCCCACCCAAGCCTGTCTTTATGATCAGGTTTATTCATATTTTCTGGACATGTAAAATAAATCTGATTTAATATATAAACACCACTGGTAGCTTAGTGCCTATTTAACATTGGGTGAATTCATCCAAATCCATAGAGGCCATGGTGGAAAGAACATGGTTTTAAGGACCTGGCAACATAGATTTGCACCTGCTAGCTCTATGACTTGGGCACTCCCTGGGCCATGCTAGATCCGACTTTCAGTGTTGCATGAAATAAACGTCATAAGATTTTGCCCCACAGCGTCTGGCATTGAGTTGGAGCTCCGTAAATCATGTCATTGTCTTAAGTAACCTGTTTAAGTGACAAAAATGTAGGAGGCCCATGTATTTATTCATTTCTATATTTAATACATATTTATGGAGTGTTCCCACATGCAGGTCCCAGGAGCTCCAAGGTTCTCTAGAATTACCCTGGATCCCTCTGGAATATGGGCAAGTATTGGAGCCACTCCATTCTGCCCAGAGTCTGATACCATTGAAGTTGTCCTCAGGTTAACAGAGGAATGGCTTCCAAGTTTGTTGGTCTCAGAACCTCTTTACACTCTTAAAAATTAAGCCAGGCTCAGTGGCTCAGCCTGTAATCCCGCACCTTGGGAGGCTGAGGTGAGTGGATTGCCTGAGCCCGCGGGTTCGAGACCCGCCTGGGCAACTTGGTGAGACCTCATCTCTACAATAAATCGAAAAATTAGCTGAGCGTGGTAGCACGCGCCTGTAGTTCCAGCTACTTGGAAGGCTGAGGCGGAAGAATCACCGGAGCCCAGCAGGTCGAGGCTGCAGTAGCCGGGAGCGGCCACTGCACTCCAGTCTGGGCAACAGAGTGAGACTCCAACTCAAAAAAAAAAAATTATCAGGAATCTCGTATTCGTTTTCTTGTTTCTAATGTAACAAATTGCTGAAATCTCAGTGGCGAAAACAATGCCTTGCAGCTGTGGAAGGAAGCAGTCCAGTCTCCCTGGGCTAAAGTTATGGTGTCAACAGGGCTGATTCTTTCTGGAGGCTCTGAGAGGAATCTGTCCCCTCATCTTAGCTCCTGGAGGCCATCTGCATTTCTTGGTCCATGATTCCTTCCTCACATCACTCCAACCTCTGCTCTGTCACCCCGTATCCTGTCACTCACTCTGACTTCCTGCCTCCCTCTTAGAGGCATAAGAGCCCTTGATTACATCAGCCCCATCCTGATCATTCAGGATAATCTCCCCATCTCAAGATCCTGACTTTAATCACATCTGTACAACTCCTTTTTCCAAATTAAGTAACACTCACAGGTCCTGGAGATTTAGATGTAAATGTCTTTAGGGGGTCATTATCCAGTCCATCACAGATCCCAAAGAAGTTATTTTTTTAATGTGGCTTATATGTATCACTGTCTACCATGTTGGAGATTTAACCATTATTTATTTATTAATTCACTTAAAAATAATGATGACAAATTCATTATGGGTTAGATAAATAAAATATTGTAATGAAAAATAATTATATTTTCCAAAACCACACAAAAAGTAGTAAGAGTCACATTATATCACATTTTTATAAATCTCTTTAGTGTTCAGATTAACAGAAGACAGCTGAATTCTTATTTATTTTGTAGGGGATGCGCAAGTTAGTTACAGTGTATGAAAAAACTCCAGCTGCACACATAAACACATAATTGGAAAAAGAAAGATGATGTATTTTAATAAACTTTTCATATAATTGTGCCTATTCTGCTTTGATACTACACTAAAACTCAGTGACAATTTCCTAAAGGCTAGTTGCAGTGTGGCATCTGAAAGCACATCTATGAACTTTTCTTCGTCTGTTATAATACAATTCATTGATTTTTATTATAATTATAATGACTTTTTTATCCATGCATAAGTTTATAACATCATTTTACAATACTGGTCATTTGGAAAACACAGACTCACTACCTTATGCAAATCTTCCATATATTAACACATTTCATTGCACAATATCCATTTATTTATTTAAATTTTTTATTTTAAAGATGTGGTTAAGTATACAAATGGTCATTATGCAGGTACCCTTGTTGATGAGGCGTGCTCCACTCTTCTCCCCACTGCCCCGGCAGTTTTCCATTACTGCCAATCCCACCCCCACCATCCCCTGGCAGTTTTCCACTACTGCCATCCCTTTCTTATATTATTATGATAATTGTCCAAGGGCTGCTTATGAGTGAGAACAAATGGTACTCTGTTTTTTTCTTTCTGTGATAAATCACTGAGTGTGATAGACTGTAAATTCATCCAAGTTACTGTGAAGTCCATATGTTTGTCCTTCTTTATGGCTGCATAATATTCCATTGTCATTTACACAAAATTTAAAAACCACACTCATTAATATCACAAGTGTATCAGAAAGATGTTTAAGTATTGGGACGCTGTTAACAAATTTTCCAAAATTTGAATACTTGCTTGAAAACTCATATGTTATCAATGGCAGCAAGCACTGTCAGTTGTTTTCCTTGAAGTGACAGGTTTGCCTAGTTGATTTTTTAGAAAATACCTGCCGAGTGCCTAAGTCTAAATATCCATCATTCATCAGGAATTCTTTCTAATAAAAATGGTGATCCACGGGGCAAAAATGGCTAGTTCAGCTAGTAATTCAACAATTGCACAAGTGATTTTCCTCAAGAAAATCATAATTTGGCATACAACATAAAAGTTTTCTGCACATTTTCCATTTTGTCCCCCAAAATATCAAAAAGATATGTCCTCAAGAGTTGAAAACTAATAACATTCCTAATTTTTGTTGCTTCATCAAGAGCATTCTTAAGAGGAAATGTCTTTGGTCTTATAGTGTCTTTATGTTTGTTTTACTATGAGTTCCTGTCAGTGAAGAATATAATGGTTTGGTGCCACTTTCCTGATTGGTCCTAACAAGCCAACAGTCTTACCCACTATTGCCTTTGCACCATCGGGGAAAATGTCAACACAATAAAAAGGGCAAGTGTCATCTTAGTATTTTTATAAAAATCACTTGACAGACTCCTTGAAAGGTCTTGGGGATTCCCAGGGGTCTTACAGACCACACGTTGAGAGCTGCTGCCGCAGAGAAACCAATACCACAAAAGACATGGAATCAAGTCGGGGTAAAGACATGGAATCAAGTCGGAGCCATTTTAATCATTAGAAACCCAAAGAGTCAGCTCCAAGCAGCAAACACATTCCTGGAATAGACAAGGTTCTAGTCCTAACTTAAAGCCTCTGGAACTTATATTTTCCTTGGAACCATAGTTCTCTTACCTAGAAAATAATGTTTTTTTCTAACAGCTTCAGAATTTTATTTTATGAAAATCATACTTTAATCACATATGTGAAAATATTTTTTCTTAATATGTTTATTAGGCATAATAAATTTTAAAAATTCACTGCACGTATTTAAAGCGTGCTGTGATTTTTGACCTGCAAATATACCTGTGTAGCCATCATCACAGTCAAGGCAATGAACACATCGATCTTTCCCAAAAGTTTCCTTCTGTCTTTTTGTAATCTTCCCCTCCCACCCTTATTTTCATCTCCAGGCAATGATTGATCTGTTTTCTGTCACCATGGATTACTTTGCATTTTTTAGAATTTCTTATAAGTAAAATCACAACATATGCATTCTTTTTTTTTCTTTTAACTTGGCTTCTTCTACTCAATATAATTATTTTGAGATTCATCCATGTTGTAGTGCGGACCAATTGTTCATTCCATTTTATCCCTGAGTAGTAGTATTCCATTGTATGGGTATACCACAGTTTATTTATTCAACTGTTGATGGGCATTTGGGATATTTCTAGGTTTTGGTTATCACAAGTAAAGCTGTTTTCTACATTTGTGAACAAATTTTTGTATGAACATATTCTTTCATTTCACTTGGGTAAATACCTAGCTGTAGAATTGTTGGATCATATGGTAGACCTGTGTCTAGCTTTTTACAGTCCTGCCAAACTGTTTTCCAAAGTGGTTGTACTATTTTATGTTCCTTTTGGTGGTGTGGGAACATTGCAATTCCTCCACATCTTCCCACCACTTGGTATGGGCAGTCTTCTAAATGTTAGCCTGTTCTATTATATGTGTTGCATTTGTTAAAGTGAGGTGAATGCCAAAAATCTGCATACAAATATGGAGTTTCATTAATAATACATCTTTCCTTTGTCAAATCTCAGGGCATGTGGATATAGCTTGCATACATTTTCCAATCATCAGTCAGTTGTTTTGTAAATATTTCCCAAGGTTTTGAGCCATCTTGAATTCTTAATAAAGATTACAAATTCTTCAACAGCAATAATGGGGAATTTTTTTTTTCCTAAAAAAATCCTGTTGACTGACCAATGATAATATTCTCTTCCTACCCCTCCCCCCGCAAATTCTCCAAACTATTTCATATGTATATTTGCATTCAATCACATGAACATAGCCTTGAGGATTTTACAAATTAAAAGTCAGGTCAACTAACGTATTCTAATGACACCGATAGTTTCTGTTGATTTTGTCTTAAGTCTGTAAGCCAGTCCTTATTTTCACTGCAAAGGCGACTCCACGGGAAGATTAGAAACCTGCAGCAAAATATATTTGGAATCTTCTTGCTGCTACTTCTTAAACAGAAATAACCTACACAATATAATTCATCTCAGAGATAGTCTGATTTGCATCCCAGAATCACACTGAATCTCATGGCAGACAGAGAGCCTAGCTAACTCTGATTGCTAAGGAGGAAAAAAATAGATCATTAAATAGCAGGGAAGACCAAAATGATTTCTAAAAATAAACACTAATTAGACACACTTTTTAAAAAACAATGCTTAGTTCCTTGTTTTTCTCTTTAATGTTAATTTATCATGTTACTTCTTGTTATAATAAACCCTTTTCACCAGTGTTAACAACTTGATAATTCAGAAAACATTTTTAGATACATAATCTCAGTAAATCTAGAAAGAATGTCCACTTTAGAAATTAACAAAAACCTAAAAAGAATGCCTATATTTAAAGACTAACAACAACAACAGCACAAACTGGAGTATCAGAAAAGTTAGGTAAATTACCCAAGTACCTTCTATTAGTTTTCTATTGCCGTGGAACAAATTACCACAAACTTAGTGCTATGGTTTAAATGTTTGTCCCCTCCAAAACTGATGTTGAAACATAAACCCTAATGTAACAGTATTGAGGTGGGGTCTTTAAGAAGTGGTTGGGTCATGCTGTTCTGCTCTCAAGAAGGGATTAAGGAGTTGTTAATGAATTTATGTGTTACCACCATGAGAGTGGTTGTACTATAAAAGCCAGTTTAATGCCGGGCTCGGTGGCTCAGACTGTAATCCCGTGCTTTGGGAGGCCGAGGTGAGCGGATTGCCTGAGCCCGCAGGTTCGAGACCTCATCTCTACAATAAATCAAAAAATTAGCCGGGCGTAGTAGCGCATGCCTGTAGTTCTAGCTACTTGGAAGGCTGAGGCGGAAGGATCTCCGGAGCCCAGCAGGTTGAGGTTGTGGTGGCCGGGAGCAGCCACTGCACTCCAGTCTGGGTGACAGAGTGAGACTCCAACTCAAAAAAAAAAGCCAGTTTAGTTCTCAATGCACCCCTCCTGTCATGTGATACCATTGGCCAAGTTATGATACTACATGAGGCCCTTACCAGATACAGCCACCTGATTTTGGACTTCCCAGTCTCCAAAACTACTTTTTTAAAAACCTCTTTTTTTTTTTTTTGAGTTAGAATCTCACTCTGTCTCCCGGGCTAGAGTGTCGTGGCATGCTCTCGGTCACCGCAGCCTCGACCTGCTGGGATCAGGCGATCCTTCCACCTCAGTCTTCCAAGTAACTGGAATTGGAGGCATGCACCACCACACCTTGGTCATTTTTTTGATTTATTGTAGAGATGGGATCTTGCCAAGTTGCCCAGGCTGGTCTTGAACCCACGGGGTCAATCCTCCCATTGGCTTCCCAAAGTGCTGGGATTACCACACCTCTCTTTTCTTTGTAAAGTACCCAGTCTCTGCTGTTTAGTCCTAACAAGAGAAGACAGACTCAGACACTCAGCAGCTTAAAACAACACAAATGTATTATATCAAAGTGTCCGTGAACCAGGAATCAAGGCATGAGTGGGCGAGGTCCTCTGCTCTGAAATCAAGACGGGCTACAACTTCATGTGAAGCTTAGGGTTCCCTTCCAAGCTCACATGGTTACTGGAAGAATTCAGTTCTTTGCAGTTGCTGTTTTAGAACTGGAGTTGCAAGTTTTCTTGCCCAGCTGTCCACCAGGGTCAGGCTCAGCTCCTACAGGTCTCCCATGAGTCCTAGTCACACAGCCCTTTCACAACATGGCAGATTACTTTAAACCCAGCAGGCAAATCTCTCTAGTCAACTGCGATGGAGTCTTTAAAATATGTAAGGTAGGGGGAATGACTATCCTAGCATCTTTGTCATTTAACATAAACTAATCAAGAGAGCCCCTATCCCATCATGTTAACAGGTCTCACACACTCCCAAGGGGAGGGGATTACCGAGGATATGTACACCAAGGGGTGGGAATCTTGGGGTCAATTTTAGAATCCTGTTCATTACAGATCTGCAGATAGTTGCAAGGATCAGGGTGCAGGTCTAAGTGATTCGACAGTTTTCCATGTGAGCTTGGGATGGGCCATCAGAGGCCTTGAGCGCCTATATACCTGTCCTTTTCCCTGTCAAGCGCCTTCTTACTGTAGCAGAGTCTCCTCTCCCTCCCACAGAGGACACTGTTGAAGTATATTCAACAAGACCTGGACTGAGCAGTGTGATGTTGGTTGGGATCCATCTGAGGTGGGTCAGGAAGTTGTCCTGAGTGCCAGAAAACAACACAATTGACAGTGACACTATCCTTGGGTGACCAAGAGCATTTTTTTTTCATCCAGTACACAGCAAACTCTTTTTGAGGAAGCCACCATCCTTTGCACAGAGAAAGCAACTAGTCAAGGAATGAACAAGTGAATATTTGTCTTTCTGGGAATCCTACAATCTCCTATTTTTTTTCTTCTAGCAACCCAGCTGAATGTCATCATCGCAAACAACGAACGCTCTAAACCCTTTAGCATTAGTACCGAATGATCTAGTTATCAAAGTTAAGGGGAATTTCTTGACCAATTTTATCACCTGAAAACCATTTTTCTATTTGGAGGCTAGAACTTCTATGGCATGTTGTCAAGAACCCTGGTTTCACCTTGGGACTCTTCTGGTTTAGAATGCTAATAATTATAATTTATCAGGTGCCCAAAATAGGTCAGTGTCTCTCTGTCTGTCCCTCTCTCTGTGTCTGTCTGTCTCTCTCTCTCTCTCTCTCTCCATATATATAAACTATGGAGATGGATTTTATATATATATCTCCATCTCTCTTTTTTTTCACAGAGTCTCACTCTGTTGCCCAGGCTAGAGTGCAGTGGCATGCTCACAACCACCACAGTCTCTATCTGCTGGGCTCTGGTAACCCTTCCGCCTCAACCTTCCAAGTAACTGGAACTACAGGTGCGTGCCACCATGCCCAGCTAATTTTTTGATATATTGTAGAGACGAGGTCTCACCAAGCTGCCCAGGTGGTCTCGAACCTCTGGTCTCAGGCAATCTTCTCTCCTTCACCTCCCAAAGTGTTGGGATTACATATGTGAATCACCGCTCTATCCATCTCTCCATCTCTTCTCTCTCTCTCTCTCTCTCTCTCTCTCTCTCTCTCTCTCTCTAACTCTCTAGCTCTCTAGCTGTCTATCTATCCACACACATACACATAAACATTCTTCATCTGAACAATAAAAACCCTTGCAATATTGACACCATCATGATGTAGGTAAGAACTGAAACTCTGAAGTTGAGGAACTTCTGCAGAGTCAGTGCTGGTCGGTGAAAGCAGACTTCCAACCCAGGGGCTCCCTCTGTTCTCCACGCAGATTTCCTGTCTACTACTGTCTCCACTTGAGGGCTTCCCTGCCACCGGGCCATCTGCCTTCTTCACCAGAAGGAGTAAGAGTCACCGCTAGCCCATATGGTACCTTTGTGTGAATTAGAACAAGTCGCCACCACAGCAAGATATTTTGATGCTATCTACCAGAAATGTGTTGCAATAAATATACAAGTCCTCTGTATCTATAATGTACCTAGTGGCGCTCCTTAAGGTGATCAGTGTTCAACCCATACAACCGTGTGGAGCTGTCCTAGGAAGGAAGAGCATAAGGTCATATAGGTTTTCCTTTCCCAAGTTTTAATATGATTGGTCTATACTGAGCCTATTGGTGCCCAGAAGACTCATTTCATTTCGTGAAGGAGTGGTTCTACATCTCCCTATTCTGATTTTTTTAAAAAACCTGTTTACAGGTGACTCAAGAAGGATAGGACTGCTTTATTGTTTCCCCTGGCTTCCATTCCTTTGTCTGTAAACTCCAAGTCTTTAAGAATAGCCACCCAGACCTGTGGCTCATTCCACTCTTCCCAGAAATGCAGGCGCACACTGAAGCTGCCCACCTCAGACAAGTGTAGAAGGAAGCATGTGCGGGCCCAGTCTGGCGGCAGAGTAGGGAGCTGCTGAGCAGCACAGGACGTGGCTAAAGCATCCCTCAGTTCTCCCTCTTGGTCTGGAGAACACATTGCTCCTTCTCTGTTCTGTAAACTGGAAAGAGAAATAGAGGGAAGACAAGCTCGTTGGAGTAACTTTAAATGAGCCAACAGGTATTGTTCACCAAGGCAATGAGAAGGGAGGAGAGACAGTGTTTAAAACTCACAGTTAACAATAATATTTTCAAATGTTTATCGAGGCACAATTCACAATTGCAAAGATGTGGAATCAGCCGAAATGTCCATCAGCTGACCAGTGGATAATGGAAATGTGGCATATACACACCATGGAAGACTATTCAGTCACCAGCAAGAATGAAATCCTGTCTTTTGCAGCAACTTGGATGGAACTGGAGACCACCATCCTCAGTGAACTAACACAGGAACAGAAAACCAAACACTGCATGTTCTCATGCACAAGCAGGAGCTAAACTAAGGATATGCAAAGGAAGGGAGAATGGAATAATGGACACTGGAGATTCAGAAGTGGGAGAGGGAAAGGTGGAAGGAATGAAAAATCACCTACCGGATATGATGTTCACAAGTGGCACGTACGCCTAAAGCCCAGACTTCATGGCCATTATACAACGCAAACATGCAACCAAAAACTATTTGTATACCCTAAACCTATTGAAATAAAATGCAAAGAGAATAAAAAACCAATAATATTAGTTTCAAATAGCTAGAAGGAGGATTTCGAATGTTCCCAAAACAAAGAAATGACCAGTGTTTGAGATGATAGATATGCTAGTTACCCTGATCTGAACACTGTAGGTTATATGTATCAAAACATCACTATGTACCCCATGAATGTGGACAATTATTATTATTTTTTTATTTTTATTTTTTTGAGTTGGAGTCTCACTCTGTCACACAGACTGGGGCGCAGTGGCCGCTTCTGGCCACTGCAGCCTCGACCTGCTGGGCTCCGCCTCAGCCTTCCAAGTAGCCAGAATTACAGGCATGCGCTACCATGCCTGGCTGATTTTTTGATTTATTGTAGAGATGAGGTCTCGCCAAGTTGCCCAGGCGAGTCTCTAACCCGCGGGCTCAGGCAATCCACTCACCTCAGCCTCCCAAAGCGCGGGATTACAGGCTGAGCCACCGAGCCCAGCTAGTGGACAATTATTATTTGCCAATTCAAAAAATAAAATTAAAAGACTGTTGTAAAAAAAAAAAAAGCACTCATATAGTAACCAGAGAGCTTAAAAGGTCCAGGGAGGTATAATTCACAGCGGCCGATGCCTATGTTAGTAATTCGCAGTGTTGCTAGATTTTTAATCTAGAAAATAAAATTGGATGTGGGTTTTTTACTTTAGGAAAGCAATTGCTCCATAGCAGAATGAATTATCAAAGTGAACTTTAAGTCATTTGGAAGGAGGTATTTGTGTTCTGACATCAGGATGACTGCCGGCCGCCTGAGGTTACTTAGCCTCGAGGAACCTCAGTTTTCTCATCTGTGTAATAGGAAAAGTGACGGTGCTCACTTCACAGGCTTGCTGTGAAAACTAAGCGAGAAAATTAATGCAACATTTTTATGTAAGCACCCTGCATTTAGCAGGCACCAGAAAATAGCAGTTATGATTAACATAATAATCGAATACTAATACTATACTTTCCATTCCCAAGGGGGACAAGGCATTTCTCCCCCATCTCATGGCATTTAACAAAGTTTCCCAAAACTCAGAACTTCCACCTTGAAAGAAATTCTGTGAGAATGAAAAACTGAAGCAAATAATTAATTCTGTGACATGTGATACAAATTTATGTGCAAACATCACTCTGCTGGCTACCTCCGAGACCTCTGACTCTCCAGGCATGAACTAGGGCAGTGATTTTGACAGAATCCAGTTTTCTAAGCTTGGGAAATAAAGAAGGAAGAGCGAGGCCAGTGAAACTCTCATGGGGAGGGGAAGTCTAGATAGCGTCCTTACTAAATTGTCTGGGCCTCTGTGGACCCGGGACCCAGCTCTTTCCGCCTGCCCACTCCTCACTTCTGCTGTCAGACTTGGGACTGCATGACCCAAGAAGAGAACTTCCCAGGGAAGGGCGAGGCTGGGCTTGGATCTGAGTGTACCCTGTTTTCATCCTGCTTTTCTTCTTTACCAGGGAACCAGTTCTCAGGAAAAATAACAGATACAAATTGAAAAGTTTTTGAATCGATTTTAAATTCCAATTGTATGCAAACAGCTGTTTGTTCAGGTAGAATAGATCTGAAGGACAGAAAAATGATAGGGTGAAGTGGAAGAATAAAAGATACTCCCTGTAACTGAATAACAACAAGCTTTCAAAGTCCAGTGTTAGCACAATTTGGTTGTACAGGCTGTGTTGTGTACAACCTAAACAACTATACATGGCGATCCCGAAAGGGTCTGAAATCCCCTTTCCTTAGACAAATGTCAAAGGCACACCCAGCTGTGCTGTCTCAAATATACTCACGCCTCCCTCCCAGGTGCTCTGATCAGATTACAAGGTCCAACCTGAGGCCACAAAGGGTTGAAAAACTAGGTGGAACGCCTGAAGTCAAAGATCAAATATGAAATATTAGGCAGCATTGGAGGCATTATGGTATTGTTAATCTTTTGTGTTCTGTTCTTCTACTAGCAACATATGCTCTGGGGGCTGCTGACGCGTGCTGTGGAAGGCAGAGGGTCCCTGGTTATGTGTTCCTGGTGAAAGAAAGCCCTCGGCCCCCACAGGCTCACCTTCTGCATGCTACTCTGCCCAATGACAGGTCCGTGGTGGTACCCTGCATTTTTCTGTCTAGTAGATGAAATACAGACTAAAGTCAAAAACTGAGAGATATGCATTTACTAGTAAAAATTCAAGACTGGGCCAAATAGATGTCCCAGCCCCAATATTAAAAGGGGTGACACTCCCTCTAATTCCCAGAGAACTTTCCCTTCTCTGTGAGGAGATTGGGTTGGCGACGTGCCACCGTTCTCGGCCTAGAATGGCTGTGCCCTTAGCCAACACACCAGGCAAAATGGTGGCAAACGTGCCAGCAGCACCACGACACTTGTCGCTGGATGGCCTTTGAGGGAGAAAGAAAGTCAGGAACTTTCCTTTCCTCTAGGCTCTAAGGTAGAGCAGCAGGGGGAAAACATCTTACGGTGCCAGAATAAGTAAAAATGTTGCATGCTACCTTTTTTTCTTTTTGAGTTTGAGTCTCACTCTGTCACCCAGGCTAGAATGCAGTGGCACGCTCACGACCACCCCAGCATCGACCTGCTGGGCTCAGGCGATCCTTCCACCTCAGCGTTCCAGTAGCTGGAACTACCGGCACACGCTACCACGCCCGGCTAATTTTTGATTTATTGTAGAGATGAGGTCTCACCAAGTTGCCCAGGCTGTTCTTGAACCTGTGGGTTCAGGCAATCCTCTCACCTCAGCCTTCCAAAGTGCTGGGATTACAGGCTTGAGCCACCGCGCCCAGCCGCATATTACTTTTTGATGTGATATGATATGCCATCCCATCTTTATGTCATAGCATATGATGCACATGATGACATGATTTATATTATTTTCTTAAGGGAGTAAAAGTTATCAGAAGCTTGAGTAAACCCCTTAGGGTCCAATCATGATGGTTTTTCTGGCTTTTGTTTATTTATTTATTTATTTGCTTTTGCCTCTTTCTTTGGCAGTTTGATCTTGAGGTTAATATTAAAAGGATGTAACAAAGAATTCTACGAAACTGTAAAAGACAAGAAAATAAGGGGATTCTTTCCGGGTCAGGCTGAACTTGTTGTGAAAATGGAGTTGGTGTAAAGTTTGATAATGGGATAATGAAGCTGGGAGACACAGGGGTACATGACACTGTAGGGGGGATGGCCATGGAGGGCTGCAAACGGGAGTGCAGCTGCACTTGAACCTGGGGAGTGGGGGAAGAAGGGAGGTTGCTAGGCAACTTCCCAGGGGCAGAGGGGAGAACTTCTGAGGAAGGATATGCTTCTGGAAGCCTCACTGCTGGCCGCAGGGGCTGTCTGTGGCCAGAACAGACAGACCCAAGAGGTGGGTCACACTGAGCTGGCAACCGCCTGTTCACCCAGAGCTGCTTCCTGCAAAAAATAAACAGTTGGGAAGGGTCAGGAGTACTGAGCCCCAGGACTGTGGCAAACAGTCTGAGAAGCAGCGGGTGTGCAAAATTAAAATAGACACTGTTCCTTCTACAACCTGTGTCCTGGAGGAGATCACAGCATAACCAGTGTTGCCTAGAGTTGCGGCTTGAACATATACTCATTGAGTGCCAGCGAGGTACCGGGCATTACTTGCTTGGAAGAACAAAAATTAAACCAAGTGTGATCTTGTCCATAAGCAGCCTCTCATCTAGTAGGGGAGAAAGGCCTATCAAAATGTGCATCGCTAATCAGCCATTGCTATGGGGTAGGAAACAAAACCTGACCGCGGAGAGTTTGGTCTATGGAGCCAAGTTCGAATCCCAGTCTGCAACACACCAGTAGTGTGAGAGATAGCCGAACAGTCAGGAAAGGAAGGCACGTGATTCAGGGACCAATGTTAAACATCGGCTAGCAGTTTCAAGCCACAAGAGGATCTCCTGGAAAAAATACAAACCACAACAACAAAATAATCATAACTAAACTCAGAAAATTGCTCAAGAATAAGGAATTGCCAAGTCTTCCAGAAACCCAGAAAGATTTCTATAACTTGCAGAATAATCTAGCAAAGGGTTTTGTCTAAAACCAGAACTACTAAAAGGGTTCTGCAACAAGTTTCGCCTTTCCCCATCTCAGAATATGGCCAGGTTTTTCCTAGAGAAACCAGAGATTCCAACACTTTAAGCATGCTCTGGGATAACGTGACCCGGTGGAAGTCATGTAATCTCTCATTTGTAAAATGTGCATGCTAATTTACCTATATCATCAGGTTGCTATGAGAACTAAATAAGCTGACAATGGTAAGGTGCTGGGAATAACGTTTAACAAATAGCAAGGTTTGTTCAATAGGTTCTGAGTAGGAGCTAAAGGACAAAGGCCAGAAGTGCAGTACTGAGCATGGCATAAGTGTCTTTCTGCACATCCACACTTTCACAAAGGTGATGCCCAGCTGGGACAGACTTGCGATGCTAGGACCTGTCTGCTTCTCAACTTTTCTATCAAATGGCTCTTTAATTATCCTATGCATGGTGCACGTGGTTGTAAGACACCATCTCTGGGCAGAGGAAGTCATGTGTCTCAAACTCAGACACACAGCCCAAGGCAGAACTGGGTCTGGAAAGCTTAGCCATCCATGCACTCAGCTCTCCTCTCTGTCGTCCTTTCCTGTCACCTGGAATGAGAAAGAACAGGTGCCTCTTACAGCACATTTTCTCTGCCATCAGTGAGGTCCTGCTCTGGCTCACTTGTCTGTGAGGGTCCCTATCCCTTCTTTCTCCATCTGCAAAACCCTGAAGCCTGCCTCTGTCTTTCTCTAGAAATTTGCTTAGGTGTCCTGGAATGTACACATCGGAAGCCTTGCATTTCCAAACTTCCTGGCCAGTTAAGCCTATTGCTTGCTCAACAAAAATAAGTTTAGATCCGCAGATCAGCACATGATGTTCTTTATTTTCCCAGCCCTGTGCCCCTGCAGGGGCTCCTGTGACACTTGGCTGGCGGGATTCTGGGCCAGCCAATTGCCACAGATAGAGACAACACCAATGTCAGCTGTACGACAGACCGCGTTTTTCCTGGCACAAACACTTTGAGAAGAAAGAGAGAGGAAGAAAATGCCCTAAAAGAGGGAGAAGGCAGAACTGAAAACCCATTTCCTCTGCGGGCTTCGTCAGTCCCCAACCTGACCCCAGAGTCACTCTGCTGTCCGAATAGCCCAGGTCCACACAAGCTGAGAGCATCGCCCTTTGCTCCAGATTTTCCAGGACAAGAAAGTTGCCAGACTACACAAACTCCCAGTTTTCTGCCCCAAAGGAGCTGTTTTGGTCAATTCAGATAAAGGCTGAAATTCAGAGCTCCCTCACTGATTCCACGCCTGAGGGCATTTGACTAGGGATGAGTAGAAATCTCTCTCTAAATGCCTCACTCCCCTCGTAAACCATCATTTTTGTGTTCAAGTACCAGGGCCTCTTTGGAGAGACAGTAAAACGCAGCAACCGACCCCTGTGCTTAGACTGTCCCTGGCCCTACATGGTCTGTCGGCTGTCTCCATCCTCACCCATCTGTTAAACTGGCCAGGAGCCCACTCACGAGTTGGTTGGACCCTTGACCTCAGGCACACATCCAAAGCAACATGGGCTCAGGGGGCCGGCCTGAGGAACGCCGGAGGTGCCATCTGTCCTGCAGGAAGACCATCTTCTGTGTCAGTCCTAACGCGTTGGCTCCGTATTTCGCTCACAGCCAGGAACTGTTATTTGCCAAAAGGAAAGATACCTGAGCAGTCAGGAAAGGAAGGCATGTGATTCAGGGGCCAACTTTAAACATTAGCTAGCAGTTTCAAGCCACAAAAGGATAGCCTGGAAAAATACAAACAACAACAACAAAATAACCATGAATAAAACCAGAAAATGGCTCAGGAATAAGGAATTGCCAAGACACCTAGAAAAACCGAGAAAGATTTCTACGATTTGCAGAATAATCTAGCAAAGGCTTTCGTCTAAAATCAGAACTACTAAAAGCGTTCTGAAATCTTCCTTGTTGATGATTTGCATCAAAGTCAACATGTCCCACCTTTCCCCATTTCAGAATATGGCCTTGTTTCTCCTAGAGAAATCAGAAGCTCCAATATGTCAGGGCAATATTTGGCACGAAGGGCAAGTGACTACCCCCAGAAATAATTCCTCTGCTTACTCAATTCCTGAAATGAAAGAGCTAAAAGATACTTCTCTATTCCAAAGGCCCATGAGCAGAATTGGAAGCAACTACTGGAAAAGCCGGTTTCACAACAATCTCTAAACTTGCATTTACCGAATGGGTTTATGGGAGGTGATTGGTTGCAAGCAAGAAGCAATCTGATTCCTTCCTACAGGTGGCGCCCCTGAGCTCCCTGGGCCTTGGTCCTCTCTAAGCAGGCAGGCAGATGTTACAACCTCTCCAGTCACCCTCAGAAACTAACAATTCCAGGCCAGGCCAATGCAATCTCATATTCATATTTTAAATTTTATTGTATAGATTTAAAGTTCCACCCTTTCCCCTCATTTGGACTTGCCTTAGGTTAGGACATCTGCTGGGGCAGGGCTGGGGGGAGAAGGAGGCTTGAGTATCTTAGTCAGGAGGACACCCCCTTTCTCCCTGGACTCCTCCTGCAAATCACTGGGTCTGGCTCAAAACCCTCAGCTTGAGCCCATGGCAGATTGGATTAGAAGGAACATTTTGAAGACTTGTGTGGATGTAACCTAGCGTTGGTTCTCTCTGGGCGTAGACTTAAAATAGTACAGGTGAGAAAATTAAAGCACAGGGATGCTTTGGAACTTGCCCACGGTTAGACAATGGCGGCGTGGAATTCTGGAGTCAACAGCAAGGAGAATCCGCTCCTCTTGACTTGAGCGACGTCTCTCATGTTGCCCCCATGACACTCCGGGCCACCCCATCCCCCACGCCTCCGCTGGCCACCTCGCCCTCCCAGGGCTCCTCTCAGCCAGAGTTCTTTGAGATAACTGGCTTCCAGAGCTCTGTGGTGTGGTCAAAACTGGCACTGGGGGTTCAGCTCTTTGCAGGGCAGCCCTCCTTCCACTTGGTTGTTGCCCAGGCTCTAGCTTTTAGATTGTCAGTCACGCGTGGTGAGCAGACCCTGGAGTCTCCAGGCTGTTGGTGTGCTGCCTTCAGAGTGGACCCAGAATTCAACCACTTCTCACCCCTCCATCGCGACGCCTTGGTTCGAGTCACCATCACCTCACACCTGAACACCTCAGCAACCTCCTTACAGGATGTCTGGCTCCCTCTCTTGCCTTACAGGATGTCTGGCTCCCCCTCTTCCCTTTGGAAATGTCAGTAGGGTCATGACACACCTCCACTGGAGTCCCCCCTGCCTGCCCAGTGGTTTTCCATCATCCTTGGAGTAAAGCCCCAAATCCTTCCAAGACCCATAACCCTCTGTGTGCTGACCACCAGCCCCCTCTCCAGCCCCGTCTCCTGCCCCGTCTTCCCCCATCACACCTCTGCAGCTGTCCTGTCCTTGCATTGTCCACTGAACACGCCAGGTCTTCTACCCCACTGACCGCCTTGGCCACTTGTTACTCTCTCTGCCTGAAATGCCCATTCCCCAGATAACCACAGGGCTCAGGCCTTTACTCAAATGACACCCTCTTCATGGGCCTCCCTCCACAGCCACCCTTCCTGTCTCAGACACAAGTGCAGAACCTCAGACTATTTTGGTGTCTCCTGTCCCCAGGGTTCTGGGTCACTTTTTCTGTTCCAATTGCCGCTGACTCTATGGGGGCTCCTCCCACCCATGTCACATGGGCACAGCCCAGCAGCACCTCCCCTTGTGCCCACACCATGTGCCTCTCACCTCACACTCCAGGGCTCCCCTGCCTGTGCCAGGTAGCAGATGCCACATGATCTGCTGGGCATTCACATACATGCTTCCCAGAATTGTGGTGACATTAACACCCCGAGGATACAGGCGCCCATAGTCAAGTCCCACCTCCCCTACTTTCCTGCCTTTGGACAGAATGTCCTCAGACACGGTGGAACTTAGGGCCTCTCTGAAGTCAGTCCTGTGAGGGGCAGCTGCGCTGGGAACCTCACAGCAGCCATCATGGACACACCCTTGTACTGACTCTTTGCGTTTTCTGCCTCGTCTCCTGTCTCTCGCTCTAGCTGCCCTGAGTTTTTCTCCCCAGGAAAGAAAAGGCATGTGAGTGTTAGTTTCCAGCACGTGTTCTGGGAAGTGCATGACCAGATTGTAAGCCTTTTGCCCATACACACACACACACACACACACACACACACACACACATACAAGTATGTGCACATACCACATATACCACACACTACACACACCATACACATATGCCACACACACGCATACCACACACACACCACAGACACCCCCACACCACACACACACACACACACCGCACATCACACACCATACACACACACCACACATAAACCACACACTGCACACTCCACACACCACACACACGAGTTCCGACAATTAAGTTCGCAAACTCATCCTAGAAAAAGCACTACATACCTCATTGCTGAATATTCCTATGGCCACCTTCGAAGTGCTCCCCTGGGGAAGCTAGGCATCAATGCCAGCACCTAGTCCACCCCGTCAAAGCAGTTTTGGAACTCTTTTTTCTGGAAAGGCAATCAGAGCCATCATTGTATTACCTTGACCTTCAGGATACTTTGATATCCTGAACGTCATCAAATGACTTTCTTTCAATATTTGCTTTATCTTTGGGTAAAGAAAAAGTCACTGGTGGCCAGTTCAGGTGAGCAGGGCAGGTGTTCCAATACAGTTATTTGTACAATGCTGCCAACATAAGCGCATGGTGCAAGTTCACAAACGTATTTGTCAGACTTCAACTAATGACAACAGCTCTGGTGACCTTGTATACCACACACAACACACATATACCACATACCGCACACACCACACACACCACACACCACACACATACACACA
>CAUYQG010127424.1:0-19530 GCA_963574415.1 Tarsius wallacei
ATTTGCCAACTCCAGGTCTGACAAAGGCCTAACATCGTGGATCTACAAGGAACTCAAACGTGAGGAAAAGAAAAAAACAAACAACCCCATTATAAAATGGGCAAAAGATATGAACAGACACTTCTCAAAGGAAGACATCCAAGCAGCCAACAGACACCTGAAGAAATGTTCAACCTCACTAATCATCAGGGAGATGCTATATTTTTAATCAACCAATTTCCTTTTGAAATTTCTTTTTATGCCTGATCTTTCAAGAATGCCCATTATTGCCTGAGTTTTTGTTGTTGTTGTTTTCTTTTTCTTTTCTTTTTTTTTTTTTTTTGAGTTGGGGTCTCACTCTTGTCGCCCAGGCTGGAGTGCAATGGCATGCTCACAGCCACCACAGCCTTGACCTTCTGGGCTCAGGCAATCCCTCTGCCTCAGCCTTCCAGGTAGTTGGAACTACAGACACGCGTCACCATGCCCGGGTAGTTTTTGTGATTTATTGTGGGGATGAGGTCTCACCAAGTTGCCCAGGCGGGTTTCAAACCCCCAGCCTCAGGCAATCCTCTCACCTCGGCCTCCCAAGTGCTGGGATTACAGTCTGAGCCACTGCGCTCAGCCTGTTGTTTTTGTTTTCTTTCTTCATTACTACTTTATATACTTCTGTTGGAGACTTGTATTAGTTAGTATAATTTAAGGTAAAGTGACAAAGAAAGCCATACATGGAAGTAGAGAGGTCATCAGAAATGTTCTCCACCACGTAATCATACAGCTATCCAAGCTCCTTACATCTTCTGGCTATGGCAACCCCTATGGAAAAAAAAAAATGCATGGTACTCTACAATCAGAAGTGTTTGTAAAACAGATCTAGGTATGGAACATACCATTTTTGTTTTCATACCATTTGAGAGTCTAAATTCATACAGGCACACATAACTGCACAGATATAGTATAGCTTTAGGCCCAAAAGAAGTGTCAACAATTTATGGCTATCTAACTGGCAAATCATATAAAATGCTCTTATAATCTCATCAATACTACAAGTTCTCTAAATTAATATTCTTTTTCATCTTATTTTTCTCAGCATTAGACAGATTCCAAAAGCCCTTTTGTACATATATGAATCCTCATTTAAACATCCGGGTTAAAATGTCATGACTGTCAGCCGGGCTCGGTGGCTCAGCCTGTAATCCCGCGCCTTGGGAGGCTGAGATGAGTGGATTGCCTGAGCCCACGGATTCGAGACCTGCCTGGGCAACTTGGCGAGACCTCATCTCTACAATAAATCAAAAAAACCAGCCGGGTGTGGTAGCGCGCGCCTGTAGTTCCAGCTATTTGGAAGGCTGAGGTGGAAGGATCGCCGGAGCCCAGCAGACCATTGCTTTTTTACTCACCAGAGCCAACTATTGCATTTGTTCAAATTACTCCAGAATATCTGGTTTTTTCAGAAATAATATTCATTTTTAAATGATCACAATAGACCATTAGGGGCAAAAGCCTTCTCTCTCTCTTTCAATGACCATTTTTATTCTTGAGGGTATTTTTTAAGGTGCCAACCTGACTAAAAAATAAAGGTTCTCTATCTCCTTATCACCACCACAACTCCTTGAATGTTGAAGTGATTATGTGTAATTCAGCAGAATAAATGCTGGATTCGACGTTAGAATAAGAGGGAACTAGTTTCAGACCCACCATTTATTTGTCATGAAAATACAAACAAATAATTTACCTCTCTTAGCTTATGTTTCCTCCTCTGTAAATGGGAATCTTGCCCCCTCTGACTTCAGAGTTATGGTGGCTGAAGTATGAATGTGCTTTGAAAATCGTAGCTCAGATGTCAAGGGGTGGCAATCTTTGTTTATAGTCACATCAGAAGATAGTAGATCAACCTTTGTTGAGCTCCCAATTTGTTCAGGTTCTGTACAAGGCGCGATAGAGTGATAAACATGAGTTAGGAGCCGTAAGTTAAGCGTTGAAGAGAAAAGAAACAGCCACAAAGACATGATGAAAGATAAAAGATAGAAACTCAAAGAAAATATGAAAGCAATTGCAAACTAAAACAGTGTGGCAGAGCCAAGGGGGTGCTAGAGATAATCTTTTGATCAGCGTAGTGTGGAATAAATTAGAAGAGCCTTGTTGATCACTTCTGCTGCAGTCTGGGGGCCATGCCTTGAAGTCCCCAACACTACTGGAGCTGCCAATCCAACATCAGTTTCTTTGTGTATATCCCTTGGGATCCGTAGTGTCAGTAGAGGTTCCTTTACAGAGCTCAGACCTTGGATTCTCAGAGAGTATCATGAGGACAGGGACGATGCAACTTATGATTAATATGAAAACTACATTCTTGCTGTAACTGAGAGATCTTATGTTAATAGCAATATAGTTCAAAATGACCATTGGGTTGCAGAGGTTATATGGCATTGTGATGCGTGGGTGCAACTTGCTTGGCATATGAGTTTAGAGACAATCCACATGGTCACTAGAATGTGCAATTATTTGTCTCATGAGCAAATATGAAAACAAGGTGAAGGCAATAGTCAGGACTATGCAAAGAACTACACAAGGTTTAAGGCTGACCTACTAAACAGTGCAATGACTGCAGGTGTGTTAAACTGCAGGTGTGAGTATACTATAGTTATTGTTGATTTGTACCTTTTTCGGGTTCTTCAATTTTTCAAGTGTGCTATCAATGTTTCTAGTATTTAAAAGTGAGCTGCCAACACAGAGAGGCAGAAAATCACCACAGATATTGGAAGAAAATGACTTTGGCTAACACTGAATAATATTATTTGTATTGATTAGGGCTATGCTAGTTACTAGACCATATAAAACAAAAATATCAACTAATTAGTACAATAGTGGTTTAGTTCCCACTTATGTAAAGTCCATGTGGTAGCAGAATGAGACAGGGACTCTGTTCCATGAGACCATTCGGGTCCCCAAGCTGTTGAAGGCTCTACCGTTTTTCAGTGCATAGCTTCCAAGGTGACCGTAGGCAGCGACATCTGACCTTGTGACGTAGAGACTTGTCTGGACTATTTTTATGACTTAGACGTGCGAGTACTGTTTACCATTTTCTGTCTATTCCATTGGTCACAACTCAGTCAAATGGCCACACCAAGCTGCAAAGGATGCTTTGGAATGTAATGTATGTGTACACTTAAATGGAAAATGAAGAGTTTGGAAGATGAACTACTGAGAGTTTGTTTGACACAGAAACTTACTTTTGTAAGTTCATAGATCTCTTTCATCTGCTTTGACTCATTGGATTATCAACAACCCCGTGAGCTATTTTAGTCATCATCCTTATTTTTGGAAAAAGAAACATAGGGTCAGTGGTTATGCGAACTCCCCATGATCACATACCTGGTAATTTGGGAAGCGAGGACTCCACTTCAAGTCTTTTAACTTCAAAGCGCCACCTCCCTTTTTTTCCTGTATACTGCCCTGTACATGTCCTCTTGCCACATGCTTTAGTGGGAAAGAAAGAAAGAAACACAGGAATTAGTGGATTCTGCCTTAATGTTGTTTACAAGAAAGCATGAAAATAAAGCTACTAAGGAACAATTACAGAACAGTATATAGACAAATATAAACTAATATAATAAAAGGCCAAAAGCAATGGGATTTGGTTGGATAATTTATGTAAGGCTACCACACATAGTATTTACTTAGTTTGAAAACTGATCTTTCAATATCAGTTTTCAATAAACTTTCTTGGAAATAAAAAAGGTTCTCAACATAGCTCTGGGAGCTATTTCTCATCCCGGTCCTAAAAACGGGTTCCACCAAAAAACTGATTCCATTCCTGGAATCTGATATGGTCTCAAACAGTGATTCATGGGGCATACTAAAAGAAGAACAGTTCTGGAGGAAAAACAAACAAACAAACCTATGAACTAGCTAAGAAAAAAATGCATTTACTCATTTCAGATCCAGCCAATGTATATTGAGTACCAAATAGAAGCTAGACACTGCAGATGATTTCACACATATTATTTTGTTTGTTCAAAGGCAATTACTTAGAGGCAAAGTAGGATTTGTATTGTCCAGAAATATACATTATTTGTTATCCTTGGATCTCTTTAGGATAAATAAATAATATTTGGCTTTTTTTATTTTTGCAGGTTATTTGCAAACTTTTCAAAAGTTTGCTTTATTTACTAATAAAACCTTAAATCTTAGAGTGGTGGAGAGATCAGAGGACATCTGGTCTACCCCTCTACCTTTAGGAAAACAGTGATGTTTTTCCATTCACTGGGTTTGTAACCATGCACGATTTACTTTTCCAAGCCTGGAATCTGCATATGCTATATAACAGTACTAATAAGCCTTCCCTGTCTCCTGTGCTGATAGCTATAAGTATCATATGTTATGTGTTCTAAACTATAAAGCAGTATGTGCAGTATATACCAGATGGTATTTGATCACCATTTAACAGATGAGACAACCAAGGCTCAGAGTGGCAAGAAAGACCTCAGGTGTCAAAGAGTCAGGTAGGAGGCTGGGGAAATCTGATTCATTACTCCCAGGACCACCTCTTTTGACATAAACTTTAATTGCTCTGTATCGAAAGGACTTGAACGGAATTTTCTGTTTCTTTTGATCTTTTCCAAGATTAAAGTGGGTAAAATATCAATCCAGAATCATTTTGTTCAATGGACAAAAGAGGCAGAAACAGCAGCCTCCCCTGATACTAGAGTGAGTGACTGGCTCCAGAAACCATTGTTTGCGCATTTAAATCACAGAATTCTCAAGAGGCCTCAAATGAGCTCTATTTGGTAAATGCTTGAAACAGGACACACACACACACACACACACACACACGTGTGCACGCATGCACGCACACGCACACAGTTGACAAAATTGTAGCCCTTGCATTATTTTCCCGGCAAATGGTAGAAGGGCACCAATTTTGTATTGGGAGGAGCGCATTCCATATGGAGTCCATATGATAAAATTTTTGCCTTGTAATGTAATAAATATTAACTCCTTATAATTAGTGTCAGAAATCCACATCTGAGGGTCAACCTTGGGAATTTATTTCATATTCTGGTAAGAATGAGCCAGGAACAATTTGGAACACAGAATTTTGGCTGAACAAAGAGACATTCGAGGCAAGCTTTTTAAATAAATGGGGGGAAAATAACGGTCGGTAAGTGTGCCCAGAGTCATTGTGGCATTGGGGCATTTTGATCAATTAAAATAACAGAGTAATTAACACCTGCTGTGTGTTACAGCGGGAAATGAGGTAAATTGCCGTTTTCTTGGATGCTTCCAACTTCTGCAAATCCTGCTTTGAAGGAGAGGCACAAGGAAGATCAATGTGTCCGCATACAGATCTCTTGCCAGAACGAAGAGGCCTGCAGTACGTGTTTACACCTTTCAACATACATACGTATCTATTCCTGCCCTGTTCCAAGAAGATGTTGGTCTCTACAGCATGACATTTAAAGGCTAGGCCAAATAATACTTAGCTTTTCTGGGCAACATCTTTTCTCTTAGATGTGGTATTTTTATCAATTTCAAAAACTGTAAGTTCTTTATATGTCGGTAGTCAGCGTTCTTCAAACACTTGACGTTCTCCCAGAGTCCTTAAACTAAAATCTTACACTCCAGTATCTCAGAATGTAAGACAGTTTTTTTAAAGAGATAATTAAGCTAAAATGAGGGTATTAGTGTGGACCCTAATCCGATAGAAGTGGTATTTTTTAAGAGATCTTTTAAGCGTAGGACAAAGACATGCACAGAGGGAAGACGATATGAAGACAGAGCAAGAAAAAGACCATCTACAAGCTGAAGAGAATGACCTCAGAAGAAACCAACCCTGCCAACACCTTGATGTCGAACTTCTGAAATGTGACAATATAAGTTTCTGTTGTTTAAGCTTCCCAGTCTAGGATGCTTTGTTATGGCAGCCCTAGCAAACAAATACCCTGAATTCCCAAGAAGGATACCGAATCTGAAGCTACAATATTGTCGCTTTGGTTGAAATGACTGGCAATGTTTGAAAGATTCCTCTGTGTTGGATGTGCAGATCAGTGCTTGGGGCGCACAATTAGAAGGATTGGCTACCAAGAGCTCAGCAGGTTACCAGTGTCTGGCATCTCCTTCCCAAAGAGGAGGAAAAAAATCAGCTAAACAAATATATTTAGAAGACCATTGTTCAAAAAAAAATCATAATTAAAATTATGGGATAAAAAGAAAAATGAAAAAAGTAAGAAATTATCCACTTTATTAATAAGTAAAAGACTGAATTTTGCATTATGGTTGAAAAAAAACACAAGCTTTCAAATCAGGAAAGCTGATACTTTGCTCAAAGTCTAGTATTATAAGAGGGGAAACCCAAAAAACCCGGAATTTATTTATAAAAAATTGTGTATTCTTACATGTTTAAACTTTAGTCACCTTCAAGGTACTCTTCGTTTGATGCAATACACCTACCAAGACGCTTTTTCCGCTGCTCAAAACAGTTTTTGAACTCATCAACTTTGGTGTCTTTTAGTGCTTCTGCCGTTTTTTCTTTTCACTTCTTTCACATTGGCTAAACATTTCCCTTTGAGGAGTTTTTTCATCTGGGGAAACCAAAAAAGTCACTCAGGGTGAGAATAGGGAGGGAGAGGCATTAGGATCACGTCACTTTTGGTCAAAATCTTCTGAACACTCAGCCCGGTGTAGGTACGCGCACTCATAAATTTCCCATCATGAAACGTGTTGAAAGAATCCCCAAAACAAAATTCACCTAAGCCAGACACAGCCTCTCACAACAATGCTAGCTGGTACACTGATGCTGAGAGGTTCCTAGAACGCTCACCTAGCAGGGGAAGCCTGTACTACGAAGGGTCACCCTCCAAAAAATAGTTTTGACTCTGTTGGGGTAACCCTATTGTATAATTGCTATGTCTCAGAAAAATTGTATCATCCGTTTGGGATTTAATTACTTATAACTCTTCAATGCCATTCTTGATGTTGAAAACACTTGAAAGAGAGAAAAAGGAAAGTTACATATGCTATCATGGTATTTCAGACTGTTTTCTATGTTTAAGTGTAGGTGCACATTTCTCATATTATTTCCTCATATTAGCATCAAAATTGTTTTATAACCTGATGATCAATGAATATTATAGTACCCCATGTTTTTCATAGGCTAAACAGTCATTAGGGAAACTCACCAAATATCGCTAGTTCCCCCATACTCAGTTACATGGTAGGATATTCAGCCCCCGAAGGATTGGGTGGAGTCATAGATTTATTTTGGCCAGTCAGGTATCAGTGGAAATAACTTCTGGGAAAGAGCGCTTATTACTGATGTATAACTCACCCCTAAAGCTCTTTTTCTTTCTGCCACGGAGCCAGCTACGATCAAGATAGTGTCTGTTCTATCAACCTGTGGATTTTTTTCTTATGGCTTCTGTAACACAACACCACAAATCTGAGGGCTTTAAATAACACATGTTTATTATCTTACAAGTATGGAGGCCAGAAGTTCAAAATGAGTCGTATGGGGCTAAACAAGGTATTGTCAGGGCTGTGGTCCCTCTAGAGGGCCCAGGGAAGAACTGGTTTTCTTTACCCACATAAGGATTGCAGGCTTTACAATTCCTGACTCATCGTCTCTTCCTCCATCTTCAAAGCCACTGGCAAAATATCTTCTCTCTCAGTCACTGCTTCCCTCTGATTCTGTCATTTGGCCTTCTTCTCTTCTGTCTGCAGTTACATCTCTCTTTACTCTCTCTTATAAAGATACTTTTGATTACAACTAGGTCCCACCTGGATAACCAAAGAATAAGCCCCCCATTTAAGGTCCTTAACTTAGTCACATCTACACAAACTCTTTTCCATGTAAGGTAATATTCACAAGATCCATAGATTTGGACCTGGGTACCATTGGGGGAGTCATTATTCAGCCAGCCGCAGCTTGTATCCCATAGTAAGGAGAAATGAAACAGTATCTTCCATCGGCCCACTATGATCATGTGATGTGAGCGTTATATAAACCTATATTTCTATAAGCCACCAGGACTTGAGAGGTGGTTGTTGTTGTTATCACAGAATAACTTAGACCATACTGGTTGATGATGGTAAAATTTAGTATTTTCCTATAATTTTACTTTTAAATGGCTGCATCTTTTTAAAAGCTTTCATGTAACTACTATGTCATAGGTAATTTAATAAATATCCTTTTGGAATTTAAGTTGTGTCTAATATTTTAATGAATATTCTAATGGATAAATTGTTGAGTGCATCTCTGATTACCTTTTTACAGAAAATGTCTAATGAACTCCCGGATCAAAGGGTGTATATATATCTAAGTATGTTTCACCTATGGTCAATGGACTTCCAGAAATGTTACGCCCATTGACACTTTAAGAGTAGCATTTTGGCAGAACATTGATTATAACCCTTAGAGATGGCTTTGGAAAAAGAAAAGCAAATAATCTGTAGAAGTTTTAACTAGCTTAAGATAAACTCAGAATGTTGAACTAATCAATCCAGTGTGAAGTTTCCCAGCCATTTTGTGAATTATACTAAATGAGGCAGAGGTTATATTTCATGGCTCTATTTCATAACAGACCTGACCCGATGCATTTTTCTGTATATAGAAATGCGAACAGTGATAGGATGAAGCTGGGTGAAGATGGGGTGAACACACAAAAGAAATCCATGAATAAATAGCTTTGATCAGGTAGAGAGTCTAATTGAAGAGGAAAGCAGAGAGAATTAACATGTATTGGTCACTTTTAGTGAGGAAGGTCCTACGTTGCAAAGTGTCACCTATATTTTCAGTAGCATTTCTTCTTTCCCCAAAACCTTTGTAGGTCTTGAACACTATCCACTTTTGTTTGTGGGACCAGCTCTCTGTTCACAGGGAAGTAACTGTGTCAGGGCAATGAAGTGATGACTTTCCCACTCCCCATCAATCATCAGGGTGGAGTAACTGACAGAGCGCAATGACTCAGCCTCCTCCTCAGCAGGAACTAAGTGTATCATCTGCCCAACCACCTGATCTCTACTTGCCAAGGCTGAGAAAATCCAAAAGCCCTAGGAAGACAGATGTCGGAGGAACAGGCTGCCAGGCAGAGACGGCAATCATTTTTCCATAAATTGACTATTTCTGCTTCTATCTGTCTCCCCCATCCCTTTCACATTTTCCAGTACTATTTAGAATCATCATTTCAGGCTTCGTCTGTTTGATCGCCTGTCCCCTTTGTCAGACCTGGGGAGCCATTTGGCAGTGATGGCGGTGGCCATCTGTGCTGCTAGAATGAGGATCTTTTTTCATTGCTTACCTGTCTCCCCCATTCCAGAGATTCTTGGCAGAAGGGAGTCAGGTGCCTTATTTTTCTGGGCATACTGCCACCAACTTGGTGGGTTTCAAATCTTGGACTGGCCTTTCACGTAGGAGGATCTACAGGGATTGTGTTCTTCTCTTGGCATTTTTCTTTTCCATCCCTAGGGAACTGAAATTTTTACTTGGCTCTCCCCATCAGCTTAGTCTACTTTGAACCCTCTACGTGGAGGGATTAACTCTTATCCCAGAAGGCCAGTCAACCAAAGCAAATAAGACTCAGCATCATCTGAACAATAGGGGATGATGAATGGGCTGCTCTCCCTTTCTTGGGGAAAAACAGTATACATCCATTCTGAGGAGTGGAATTAGAATGATTGCAGAGCTTTTTCCAGGTTTTGTAATATTATTAATGGGTACTCTGGTCTGTAGAAACAGCCTCAATTAAGTGTGGGCTGCTCACACTGTTTGCAGTCACATGTGCTTGAACTTGAAGTAATAAACAATCCTGGAAAACCAAAGTCCTTTACTTTTGGATAAAATATAGAGGATCCTGCTTTATAAAAATGTACCACGTGGGGGAAATGAGCCCCAAAACAACATAAATTCAGCAGTTTTCTACCATGGTTTAACTTTATCTTTGAAAATATTGACGAAGATCAGTACAACGAGTGGTTACATTGGAATGTTTTAACATCAAAAAGCTATTTGGTAGAATGGGATCACAGCATAAAGGCATTTGTAGGGCAAATACAACAACCCAGATTGGAAAGGGGTCCATGACTCGTCTCTGTCTCGTGAGTGCTCTTAATAAGGTACTCAAACTGCCTTTCTCTTTCTTTATTTATACTTTATTTATACTCAGGGGAAAGTAATGTTTCTCTCCTCCCCAGCTCATAGCAATATCATAAGCATAAAAGTAAATAATGGCTATGGAGACCTTAGAAGTGTTACAGTACCATAAAAATGAAAGGAAAGTGTATTCAATTTGTAATAAATCCTCATTAATATAGACCACTTTAATTTAGAGTTTGATTCAACAGAGAGAGACACGCTTTTGAAGTTTACATTTGTACCATATAGGGAGAAGTAGTTTGCTAAGCAAATTGAAAAGATAAACAGAATTTTTACAAGTATGTATATAACAAATACATGTAATTAAAAGCTCTTGAGTAATTATTTTAAAATAAGAGGTGAGAGATTTCTAGTTAACTATCTATTAGTACAACCATACCTTAAGAAAATAGCATCTTATGTGAAATAAGTTAAACAAGATATCATATTAGACCTAGACATTTATTAGACTTTAAAAAATTCCCTTCTCCCCATCTCCACTTTAGAACTTAGCTATAGCATAACCCCTAAATTATATATATATTTTTTTATTGAAGTACAAAGGAATCTTGGCTCACATTTTAATGAAGAATGACTACCTATAAACATGCAATGACTATGATGGCAAAACAACATGTTGTGGTGATATGGAAAAAGAAAGTATTTAATTTCCACAAGTGATATCTGAGTTGAGCTTTAGAAATGAGTAGAATTTCAGTAGCAGAGATGGAGCATTCTGGAGGGATGGTATAAAAAGAAAACATGCAAGTGCATACTGCATTCAGAAACTACCAAATAGTCCATCCTTGTTGGAAAATAGGATACAAAAAAGTAAGCAATCAGAAACAACTTTGAAAAACATAGAGTGTGACATAGACTTGCCTTTGGATGCCATGCCATGGAATTTAAAATGTATTCTGAAGAAAACAAGAACATCTGGATAAATTTGAAAGGAGGATGCTATAATGAGACAAGTGATTTTGAAAGAGCTTCAGGGTGAGACTTAAGAACGGCTCTAAACATGGAGAGAAGCTTGAGGTTAGGGTTAGGTCAGAGGGCAGGAAATCAGCAAGAATATCGGTTGCACAGATAGCTCACTTAGCTTGATACAATTTTTAGGCTGCATTTTTTTTTTAAAAGCCTTGATATGAAACCATTCAACCAAACAATAACTTCCAAATTTTATGTTTCCTATAATAAGACGCTGAGAAATAATTGAGAATGTGCCTTCATAGATACAAAGAGGGCTATGAGGTCATCAAACTGAAGCTGTTTAAGCCTCCTAAGTGCATAGAATCATATGAGTCGAGGATTGAAAGTGCATTGAGAAATTTGTAGCAAATGTGAGGTAAAGAAGGAGAGTCGGGGAGGAAACCAGGAAGGAATCTTCAGAGGAAAATTGAAAGCACAAGGTGTCTGGAATGTTTCTGAAGCCAAGGAAAAAGAGAACTCAGGAAAAAACAATATTTTTGAAACTGTCCTATGCTACAAAGTCTGAATCAAATTAAGGTTAGGCCATTCGTATTTGATAAATATAAAAACATCTTTGAAAGCACAACTTGAAAGAAGAGAATGGTAGAACAAAACAGATGTCCTGGAGCAGAGAAAAAAGTAGTGTGGAATGATAAGCACCAAGGAGAACAGACATTTCCCTCTTAAAACCAAGGTCAGAGGACGAAAGATATGTACAGAGGATAAAGAAAAAAAATTAATGGTGAGGGTAGGATGAAGTATTGAAGAGATCAAAGAGATAGTTCATGAAGATGAATCCTGCAGAAAGTAAGTGCAGATGGTTTAGTGGCAAAGGTGCACAGGTAGATCTTGGAAAGAAAGATGACTTCAAATTTATCAGAGATGGGGAGAATGATATTATTACTGAAACTATGGAGTTTAGAAGAAATGACAAAAAATTGGAGGGATTCATATCAGTTGGTACTTGCTTTTCTTCATTGAAAGGAGACCTAATTAGTAAAATGAGGTAAGAGAAGGGTTAGTTTGGGCATGCCAGGACAAGTAGAAAATATAGGTGCAATGGACTAGAGATAATAAGAAATATTGGCAAGTGGCATCTAGGACATAGCTGATGTTGAATCACATGACTTCATTGTGTTTTATTACCAATGTTTACTTTTTTTACTTTCATAAAACTAAGACATGTTCAGCATGAAAACATGGAAGAGATTACAATACAAAGAAGAAAGTGTTAACCACAATACTACCAATGAAAGATAGGCAAATGTATGTCTTAATACATCTATTTATCTATCTATATCTATTAATATATGTGAGTATATATATGTGTGTGGAGAGGTGGCTATCTATTAGCCAGGGAAAAGATGGTGCACCACTCACATGTGGTCATTGGAAAGTTTAATAAAATGCCCATTTACAAAAATGCTAAGAGTAAGCAAGAAAAATTGGCAAAGCATCCCAGGTCTACTCATAATTTTGGGAGGGTAAGAGGCCTGAAAGAGTAGGAAAGAGCTTTCATGAAACTTAGTAAGTTCAATAGCTTTTGAGAGGGCCATTCAACAGAAGCCTTGGCCACTGGCTGTTGATGGCAGCCATTGCCAACCTGGGCTTCTGCAGGAATAGAGCTGAGAACGTAAGTGCTCTGATTTATCTTTCCTCCTATCTTCTCCTCTACTGCTGATGCCCCATGTTGACTGAATCCAAAGGGAAGTCAGGGCAAGAAAGTCTGGGTAGTACAATCCATGAAGGTCATCTTCAGCAGGGCAGAAATGGGTAGAGCAGATCTGGAGGGACAACAAAAGCAATATGCATCTCAGGATGGAAATTCAGCATCTCTGAGCCAGAACCAAAGAATTAAATAGCTGAGTTTACCTACCGTCTTAAATCAGAAAGAAGGCAGGTTTTTTTCCTGAGGAAAAACAAAGGAATCTAGAGTACTATGAGATAAGTTTGAATAACTCAGACCATAGCTCAACATTGTTCAAGAGACAAATGTTCAAATTCAATGAGACATGAATTTTTTTTTTTTTTTTTTTTTTGGTAGTTGCTGCTGTGATTGAGTAGCAATTGCCTGATGGACCTAGAAGTTCATTCACTGAACTGGAGAATTTTCAGGATTATTTGGAAGAAAATTAGACAATTTGGGTATGAAGTTATTGAAATATCCCAGATGAAATGGGAGTGAAACCCTAAGTATTGCTGTAGATGCACTACTTTTTTCATATTTTACTTTTCTGAATCAAAATGTCTTACAATGAAAATAAGTTTTTTTCCTCTTCCAAAAAAACTGTTTTGTTTGTTTGTTTTTTGAGTTGGAGACTCACTCTCATCCAGGCTGGAATGCAGTGGCATGCTCACGGTCATCTCACCCTCACCCTGCTGGGCTCAGGGGATCCTTCCACCTCAGCCTTCCAAGTAGCTGGAACAACAGGCGCATGCTACCATGCCCTGCTAATTTTTTAATTTATTGTAGAGATTAGGTCTCACCAAGTTGCCCAGGTTGGTTTCAAAACTGTGGGCTCAAACAATCTTCTCACCTTGGCCTCCCACAGTGCTGGGATTATAGGTGTGAACCAACGCGCCCGGCCCAAAAAACTGTTTTTTATGTTTTATGTTAACTCTTACAATCAGACACTTTGCCATATAGAAAGTATGGTGGTTGGGGAAGTTATAAAAAGACAAACCAGAAAGTCTGAGGTTGACGTGATAATTACTGAAACAAACTTTCAATCAAAAATGTGTCTGAATGCTCTTTTGGCAGGTGCTTATTGATGCAAATTGAATGGAAGATGAAGTAAGCAGATTGCCATTTAAATCTTAATTAAATTAAGATTTAACATCAGTCCAATCTTTTAGAGATCGCAAGGCACGGGGGCGGTGGAGAAACAGGGAACAAAACTGAGCAAAAAAGAGGGAAAAAATGAAACACAGCTTCATTTAGTTTTCAGTTTATTGCTTGCAGTTCAAATGAGAAGACGAGGAAAAGGAGATTAAAAAGAGTTCCCTAAAGATTCATTGGGGGCATTTTTGAAATTGCATCAGTTGTATTTGTACCATCATCATCCACTGCTCAATTATTCACAACAACGAAACCTCACAGTTTTCAGAAAACTCCATGTCACTCAGCTATGCATCTATTAGAAATGCAACGCAAGCCTGGGCGACATAGCCAGAATCCATCTCTACAAAAATTAAGAAGCAAAAAATAGCTGGGCATGTTGTATATCACATGTAGTCCCAGTACTTTGGGAGGCCGAGGTAGGGAGGATCTCTTGAGGCCAGGAGTCAAAAACAAGCCTGAACAACATAGTGAAACTCTATATTTCTACCAAAAAATGTAATAATAATAATAATAAAAGCCAAGCAAGGTAGTGTGTACCTGTAGTCCCAGGAATTTCAAAGACTGAAGCAAAAGGATTGTTTGAGCCCAGGATTTCAAGGCTATAGTGAGTTATGATAACTCCACTGCATTCCAGACTGAACAACAGACAGAGCTTTTTCAAATAAATAAATGCATTTTTAAAAAAGAAATGCAAAACAATCTTGCTAAGAGGTCTCAGCACAAATGATTATTGTTGGAATGCATATATATTTTGGACAGAAATCTTGCTTTGAAATCTGCTGGGAATTATAGGGTAGATGTCACAATTCCAGTCTCTTTACTTAACCAGATTTCCTCACTCTACTCCAAATACTGGGAAACTAACATGCTTTATGGTTGCCAAATCTACCATGGCTCATCTAGTATGATGGGTCTGTCTTAGGCTTTAAGTAGGTCTGGGAGATCTCTGTGCCAATCTCTAATATCCAAAGTTTAAATGACTTGTGCTTAATAAAAATATATTAAGCATCATTATAAATGCTGTTTTATGCAAGACTCTAGGGTTACAGAGATAAATACACAGTGTCTCCCTGTCAAAGAATTTACATTTTGTTATTAGAAGCAGTTATGTAAATAAATAAATGTCACGCAGTGTACCACATGTTATAATTCCAACAGAGTTCAAAGTATTCCAAGAGGGAAACAAAGCAGGAAGTGTCTGACTTTATCTAGGAATAACTGCAGAAGCTTCTTAAGCGAGATGACACAAATTGAGTCCTAAGGAACTTCAGCAAAGTCTGAGTTTTAGGCTCTATTTAATTCTAAGTACATGTTGGGTTTTCCTGTTTCTCTTGGGCACTGATCAAAATTCTTATTTAGAGTTTTAAAAAATAAGTGGATCAGAAAATTACTCCAAAAGCATTTTAATATGAATAATTCCACAATTATGTTATAATTAATATTTGTGTTAAAAACATTTTTTATATAAATAACCTAGGCAGAGGTCTACCAATAACAAAATGGAGACATCTTGAGAAACATTCAAATACAAGTTGGTGTTATTGACTTATGTTTAACACAGCTGAATTGGAAGCTTATGTGCAAGCATCCTATGTTAGGATTTGTGAATATATATAAAGATACAAAAACAAAGCTCTTGACCCCAGAGTGCTTTTCCTTTGAGCAAGGAAGAGGGATAAGGTATGTATCCAAAACAATCTGTGAAAACAGTTAAACGCAGGTAAGAAAGAGTAATAATCTGGTGATGGAAAGAGATAGAATTCTATGAAGAACCTCAAAAGTTTCTTGGAGGAAGTACGAATTTCTATTCTTATACATCAAATTGCTCCCTCAACCACAAGGACAGAACAATTGTGGTGATAAATTGTTCTTATCAGCATGTGTCCAAGATCAACTGTGAAGGATCACACATTTATCAAAGGAACATCTATGGCCATGTGTGTAACAAGTAAGAAATACAATAATGTAATGTCCCATGCTAGAATCAACATGGCCTTGACCTCACTATCCCATGGAATCTCGCTACACCGTGGTGCCAAACCACACCAATAGGTTACAACCACTGGGAGGGAGGGAGTAAAGAGAGGGCCAGTCTCTGTGAATTATGCATAATTTGCAAAGTATCTACTCAGAAACATCTACTTTTCCTAATGAAAAATTTCACTGCCTATTTCCATAAGAAATCAAAGTGTCCTTTCCTATAAAAACTGAGTAGAGTAGATTTCTAGAGTCTGGAATATAAAGAGAAACAATCATCAAAGGTGTAAACTAAATTCTGTTACTGAATACTGTACACTGGACCTGGTTTACCACTATGGAGTCGGTGATAATGTGTTTAAGTGCTAGACACTCAAATGTATACAATCTCTATTCTAAATGACTTTATGGATTTCCTTTGTATATGCTTCTGAAGTAAGTTGTTAATCTAATTGATACAAAAAGGGCAGTTGTTTATTTTTTCATTCTATAAATAAGTAAATAAAAGGGAAAAAAGGGGGGCCAGTTGCCCTGGAGTGTCACCTGTAACTACCATGAGTAAAAGAGAAATGAGTCTTTCCTATTTTTAGCCACTGAAGTGTAGGGACTGTTTGTTTCTGTAGCAAAACATGGCCTATACTGGCTAATACATCTCCTCTAAGCTACTTTTTTCCTCTCATGAGAAGATACAATCAATAGATTTTAATTATCCAAATAAGGCATGCATTTTTTGTCCCTTTCCAGGAGATTTAAACAACAAAAAGAAAGTTGAACTGCAATTTTTTTCCAATTAATTATTTCTGTTCTTTGAAATCATACTTGCTTGATTCTTCAGGTTATTCTAAAGAGGTCCCTAATGTCTCCTTAAGGTCCACGTTTCAAATAGTAGCTCTCTGAACAGAATTGTAGGAATTGCTTACGTAATAGAAAATTTTGCAGTTCACCACCATTGTCAAGGACCTTGTCGAAAACTAAGAAATCCCATCCTTAGGCAGAGATGGAAATAAAATAGGCAGGGCCAGTTTCATGCAGCTGCAACCTGTGCAACACACAGGATCTTCCATTAGAAGAATCTCATGGTTTAATGCTCTTTCTTTACCATTTTGAAATTCTCATTTATTTACAAACGAAAGGCTCTGCATTTTCAATTTGCAATAGGATCCAAAAATTATATAGCTGGTCCTGATTCAAGCCAATATTTTGATATTGGTTGGCAGTGCATATTCTGTGGCATGAAGAGCACATCAAAATCTTTGACAGATATCTGTCTCTTGGCATTCGGAGATTTTGATATCAAGAAAAATAGTATTGTCTTCTCCAGAAAGCAAAGAACCCCAAGTTTAAGAGCCTTCAGATAAGCTCACTTTATCTTTGATATTTCCAACCTCGAGGAGAAAGAAGGAAATAAATTCTGCTTTGCACCTGGAATTGCCAAAACCTGGAAATACAGATGCACGTGGTTTTCAAGGACCCCAGAATTATATAATTTATTTCAGTTCTACAGTTAGTAAGTACAGTATCACTCCCTGCTGTGCTTCTTGGCATATCAAGCTGCCATCTCAAAACCTCATTTTGGAGCCCCACCGTTGTCAAGGGAGCTAATTGTGAAACAACAAAAGTGAATTAAAATAATTGTAAACAAGGAAAGAAATTAATGAAAACTTTCACTATACCGAAAACACTTAAAATGGTTTATTGTTTTCAACACCATGTGAGTTTTTGCTAATTGCGTCACCTCAAACTCATGTGTTCAATGCATCCGCTAATTTCATCTGTCAAGTAAAAAAGGGTCCTTCAGGTTTCAGTGAGACATCAAGTTTCATTTGAATTATATTCCTATAGATCTCTCTATATCTAATCTATCACTACTCCTCCCCTTCCTTCTTTCCTTCCCTCTGCCCACACCCAGAATGGTTTGCATATTATGTGAGTATTTTTGTCTCTCTCACTAAACATTAAATAAAGCAAAGGCTGCAATAGCTCTCCTTCTATCCCCAGCTTCAAGCACGTATTCAATGAAATGGAAAGATTCATATCTTTCCATTGTCAACTTAGGAAAACTCTGAGTTAATAAAGCTGGGAAACCAGCCTATGAATTTTTTGACTTTGAAGCAATATGACCCAGTTACAAAGTCACCCCTTCATTGCTTTTCTTGTGAATACACCATACATCTGCACCTAAGGTAAATCCTACTTGTTAAACAAAGTAAATTTAATAACATTATAACAGAGAGAAGTGACTATTTTAGACAAAAGAACAAAGAGAGACCATCGACCTATTAGTAGGTACTAAGCAAATGTTTAAGGGATGAATAGCTGAAAAAAAATTATTGCCTTCCCTTGGCTACTATTACTACTACTAATAATAATAACAATAATAATAGGCCACCATTGCCTTGCTAAGCTATGGTGTGGCCATGTGCTGTTTGAGCTATGGCCAGGTCATGTTTCCTGGCTTTGGCCCCCTCCCCTCCTTGGGGATGTGACTCTCCTCTTTCTCTCTCTCTCTCTTTCTAACCTAGTTTTTAAATAAAGTATATTTTCTTATCTAAAAATAATAATAATAATATTAATAACCAATACTTATATAGTATACAATGTGGAAGAGACATTAAGTATTTTCTATGTATTACTGTAATACTCTTAGAACAACCTCAAGAAGTAGGCAATATAATTATCCTATAAGAAAACTGATACAGAAAGGGGTTCTGTAATTTGCCTGAGGTCACCTTGCTGGTAATAGGTAGAGACAAGATTTAAAGTCAGGCAGTTTACCTCCAGTCTGTAGTCTTAACCGCTAGGCAATATTATCTGAGGAAATTTTGCGGTTGTCAAAATATTCACTGTCCTTTTCTATAAGACCCATTCCTATGACATCATTGTATTTCTCACCTCATTAAAGTTGCCTTTGGCCATATGGTTTGCCTTGGCCAATTAATATAAGTGAAAGTGATATGTACCATTTCTGAAGCTATGCAAACCATCATGTTGTTTCTAAAATCATGTTTTTCCTCTCTTTAGATAGAAACAATGCATTGGCAGACGCAGAGGCTCAGCCTGTAATAGAAGCACTTTGGGAGGCCAAGGTGAGAGGATTGCCTGAGTCTGGGGGTTCGAGACCAGACTGGGTAATTTGGTGAGACCTCGTCTCTACAATAAATCACAAAAACTAGCTGGACGTGGTAGGGTGCGTTTGTAGTTTCAGCTACTTGGAAGACTAACAGCAGGTCGAGGGTGTTGTAGCCATGAGCATGCCACTGCACTCCAGCCTGGGCGACAGAGTGAGACTTCAACCAAAAAAAAACAAAAAACAAAAACAAAAGAAGAAGCAATACCTTAAAGGGAAACTGTACCTTCATCTAGATTAGGTCCTAGAATGAAGAGTCAAAAATAACCTATGATAAACTTCTAAAGTTGGAGCAAAATAATGCTCTGTTGTAAGCCACTGAAATGTGGGAGATATTTTTTATAACAGCATAACTTAGCTGATTAGTGCAGTACACTCTTATTAAAGTCCATACAATTTTACTAGAAAAATCAATTGACAATTCTTGTTCTATGTGTTCTATTCCACATTTTGTAGAAATATCATTTTTTAAATAGAGCCTAAATATAGAATCCTCAGAAGAAAACA
>CAUYQG010127426.1:0-11608 GCA_963574415.1 Tarsius wallacei
GACCCATGTTCACTTTGGGATGGAAACTTAACACTTAAATATATTACAATTAGGCCCTAAAAATCCAAAGGTGAAGCAGGGACACAAAGGCACTCAAATGCGTGGTCTCTGTAAACCAGCCAGAACCAGTCCATGGTCCATGGTCTTTTATCAGGAGAAAGTTACTAAAATCAGTCCCTTATCCAATCAAAGTTTTAGTTAATGCTTGTGACCAGAGGGGCTTAGTTAGTCAGTGTCTGAGGTTGGTGAGCTGCAACCACGTGCTTGTTTAGCAGCTGGAGACAAAGAGGAAAATGAAAACCTTGTGGCAATTATAACACAATTTATTCTTTTTTTTTTTTTTGGAGTTGGAGTCTCACCCTGTTGCCCAGACTGGAGTGCAGTGGCATGCTCCCGGCCACTGCAGCCTCGACCTGCTGGGCTCTGGCGATCCTTCCGCCTCAGCCTTCCAAGTAGCCGGAACTACAGGCGTGTGCTACCAAGCCCAGCTAATCTTTGTTTTGTTGTAGAGATGAGGTCTCGCCAAGTTGCCCTGGTGGATCTCAAACCCGCGGGCTCAGGCAATCCACTTGCCTCAGCCTCCCAAAGTGCTGGGATTACAGGCTGAGCCACCAAACCCGGCTCACAATTTATTCTTTAAATGTAGGGTTGACCTAACCCTTCCCTGGTATGGCTTTAGGTCTTGTTTATAATTTGATGTCTTATTGCCACAAAGAGTCCATTTTGTCAGTCTCATGAGCGCTGTGTTAACATTAATGCTGGTCACTTGTGTCTAAACTGCAAAAGGGAGTGGATGTAATGAGGCGTGTTTTATCTCCTATCCCATCATGGCTGGAACTCAGTTTTTAAGGTTTCTCTGTCATCAAAAGAGGGTCTGTTTAAACGTTGTGGGACTTAGAATTTTATTTTTAGTTCTCAACAATTAGCAGCATTTACTCTCTGTCACATTGTATTTTTGTTTTGAAACTTTTCACTTGTCAAACCCTGGGTAGGCAGTGAGCCCATGCGTGAGGGTCTCAAAATCCTTGGAAATGGTGTGTTATCAATGACCAAGAAACAGCCTAGATAGCCTCTTCTGCACTCTTGGAGGCCATCCCATGGTACTCCCAATCCATTGGAAAGGAGCACCTGGGCTATTGGGCTAAACACAGGAAGGTGGCTTTGTGATGCATTGCTTGCGACTCCAATAAGTAACACTGCAATAGAATATACTGAAAGGAATGGGTGGAGCTGGGGGTTCTCAGGGAGGTGCCAAAAGTTTCAGAAAGTTCAGTTCAGCTAGGAATGAAGCCAAGACACTCATTTTAGCCCTCATTCAGTAGTCAAGTTAAATGAATGAATGCCAGGTCTGTCCCAGAAGATCAGGTCATTTGTGAGTTGCTGTAATCCAGCCCCCAGAGGTCTTGGCAGCAAAGAAAGACATTCTGAGGGGTTCCGGCACCAGAAGAGAGGGTGGACTTTGCCCACCACATGCCTATACTAAGGTCATCCCTGTCTACCAAACAGGTCCTTCTACGTACTGTGCTTGAAGCATGTGTGCTTGCTGGGATATGCAAGGCCCACTCTACAAGGGGACCCCCCAGAACCAGGAAATTATTTTAAAATGTGTATTTATTCTTACATGTTTAAACTTCAGTCACCTTCAAAGTGCTCTCCATTTAATGCACTACACCTATTGAGATGCTTTTTCCACTGTTCAAAACAATTTTTGAACTCATCAATTATGATGCCTTTTAGTGCTTCTGCCATTTTTTTGTTTCACTTCTTCCACATCAGTGAAACGTTTCCCTTTGAGGACTTTTTCACCAGGGAAAACACAAAAAGTTGCTTGGGGAGAGATGGGGTGAATAGGGAGGGTGGGGCACAGGGGTCATGCTGTTTTTGGTTTAAAATTGCTGAATACTCAGTGTGGTGTGGGCAGGTGCATTCATAAACCACTCATCATGAAATGGGCAAACTCTAAAGAATCTAAAAAGAAAAAATTTTTTTTTCACTGAAGCCAAACACAGCCTCTCACAACGCTAGCTGGTACACTGATGCTGATGGGTTCCTAGAACACTTACCTAGGGGGGGAGCCTGTACTACAAGGGGCCCGCCCTCCAAAAATTAATTCCAGTTTTTTTTGGATCTTCCCTTACTTTTGGTCAAACACTGATGCAAGGAGTAGAGCTTTAGGCCCAGTCTACAAGGGAAGGACTGCCATTTGGGAATGGAATGCTTCAAAAGAAATTTCAGAACAGGGTGGGGAGGCAGTAGACCAAGATGGCTGGGAGCCTCACCACTCCAACCCCCAGCTTCCCAAGGCAGGCCAGTCGTATGGGCAGGAGGACTAGGCAGCTGGAAACAAAGTAGAACCCAAATGACACGTCCCCAGTTGGCATGTCCCCGCAACAGTAGGTACTGGGGGCAGGAAAGAGACAGTCCAAGGCTATTTCTTCCACCACAGGGATAGGAACAGAAAGAAAGACAGAAAGGGGACTTAGGATGGTGCCAAAGACATGCTACCATTTCCTGATTTACTTAAGTTCTTTCATTGTTAGAATGACGTATGGGTTATTACACAGAGGACCCATGTTAAAACACTACTATTATTAGTATATTAACGTAGGTGAATGGGGAAAGGGCTCAAGTGAATTGATACCTTGGCACTTGAAGGGGAGAGCTACAAGATACTTCAACCCAGACACAGTGTCAGTGGGAAGGGGCAGGAGTGGGCAACATGGAGGCAAGAGGCTGGGAATTAATAATAGTGTTTGTGTGACAGGGTGCCAGACACTTTTCTAAAGTTATTACAATAATCCTCACTGCAACCCCAAAAGTAGGCTATATTATCTCTGTTTAACAGGCGAGGAGGCTGAGCTCGGTGGCTCAGTCTGTAATCCCAGTGCTTTGGGAGGCCGGGATGAGTGGATTGCCTAAGCCCACGTGTTTGAGACCCGCCTGGGCAACTTGGCGAGACCTCATCTCTACAATAAATCAAAAATTAGCCGGGCGTGGTAGCGCGCTTCTATAGTTCCAGCTACTTGGAAGGCTGCAGCGGAAGGATCGTTGGAGCCCAGCAGGTCGAGGCTGCAGTGGCCAAGAGCGGCCACTGCACTCCAGTCTGGGTGACAGAGTGAGACTCCAACACACACACACACACACACACACACACACACACACACACACATACAAAACAGGAGAAGAAACTGAGTCACAGAGAGGTTAGGTGACGAGTTGCGTTAATCCAGCAGGTCCTCTGAGAAGCCTTGGCCAAGATGGGATTAGATGTGAGAGAGATCTGTGGGGTTGGGGGGGGGGTGGGCGTGAAGCTTAGGGAGAGTGAGCAAGGGAATGCAGGAGTGCCTTCAGATCGCAATGCCATCTGATGTCAGATGCCAGTCTGACCCCTGTGGAGGAAAGAGGGAAGGAAGCAGGACTTGAAAGGAAGAGACTGATGAATAGACACTTCTCAAAAGAAGATATATGGACAGCCAATAGACACATGAAAAAGTGCTCAGCCTTACTCATCATCAGAGAAATGCAAATCAAAACCACATTGAGATACCATCTAACCCCAGTAAGAATGACCATCACTAATCAAACAACAACAGATGCTGGCAAGGATGCAGAGAAAAAGGAACGTTTCTACACTGCTGGTGGGAATGCAAACTAGTGCAACCTCTTTGGAAGATAGTGTGGTGATTTCTGAAAGAACTAGAAATTGACCTTCCATACGACCCAGCAATTCCCCTATTAGGAATATACCAGGAGGAACTCAAATCATTTTACAAAAAAGATACCTGCACACGTATGTTTGTTGCAGCTCTATTCACAATACCAAAAACATGGAACCAACCATGTTGCCCATCAAAGCTGGACTAAATTTTTAAAATGTGGTACATATACACAATGGAATATTATGCAGCCGCAAAGAAGGACAAACAAATGGACTTCGCAGCAACTTGGATGGATTTAGAGTCTATCATACTCAGTGATCTATCACAGATACAAAGAACAGAGTACCATATGTTCTCACTCATAAGCGGACCTTGAACAATTATAATACTATAAGAAAGCAATTGGATGGCGGCTCGGTGGCTCAGCCTGTAATCCCAGCACTTTGGGAGGCCGAGGCAAGTGGATTGCCTGAGCCCGCCGGTTCAAGACCAGCCCGGGCAACTTGGTGAGACCTTGTCTCTACAATAAAATAAAAAATAGCCGGGTGTGGTAGCGTGTGCCTGTAGTTCTGGCTACTCGGAAGGCTGAGGTGGAAGGGTCGCCAGAGCCCAGCAGGTTAACGCTGGGGAGGCCATGAGCATGTGTGCCACTGCACTCCAGTCTGGGCGAAGGAGAGAGACTCCAACTCAAAAAAAAAAAAAGAAAAGAAAGAAAGCTATTAGCAGTAGTGGGAAACTGTCAGGGGTGTGGGGGTGGGATTGGCAGTTGAGGGAAACTGCTTGGGGAGGGAGGGGTATACCTCATCAACAAGGGTACCTGCAAAATCAATGTTTGTATACCTAACCCTGAATTGTACCCCACATCTTTTTAAAAATTTTATTTATTTATTATAAAGATGTGGGGTACAATTCAGGACTAGGTATACAAACATTGATCATGCAGGACCTTTCTGACTCGAAATACCATGTTTCTTTTTGCCACTACACCATATACCTTCCCTTCTTGGGAAGATAAACTTTACAGACCTAACCCATTTGTGCTAAAAGCTTCCCTCATGTCAGTGAGTACAGTGTTGATAAAAGAGCTACTGGGAACATGTTCGGAAATTTCTCAGATCATCTCTAGAAGCCATACAAACTCCTGCAGCACAAATTTCTAAAATGGAATTCTAGCTGGGTGACACACATTTTTATAAAGAAACCAGAAATATGAAAGAAGCTTTTAAATCCTATTAAAACATATTTTTTAATTCTCGTGCATTCCTTCCCATCTCCCCATAAAAACACACAAGTCCACAAATATTTATTGAATACTTAAATCCTGTGCCAGACTCTGCATTAAGTACTGGGTCTACTATGTGGAGTTGACGGTATAGTGGGAGAGGCAGACATCAACAAATACTAATGGAAAATTATGGATAAGGTTCATGAGGGAAAGTTCAAGGTGCCTTGAGAGAGAAAGCAGGAGAGACCCAGTGGAGATTGAGGCATGCGGAGTGTCACAGTGTCTAAAGCAATGACTGCCCCAGGGAGGGACAGCATTGGTGTCAGTAGACCAGGATCTGGCCCAAAGCATGTGTTGTTGGCATCTTCAAACATGGGAACTGCTGGAAGCCAGGCCCCTGTTCTTGACTTCTCTTCCACAGGCCCTATTTGTATCTTCCAGTGGGCTTTAAGCATCATTTTTAGGAGAGGTTGTTACTTGACTGAGATATTTGTAGTGTTTGAATTCTTAATCCCTTGCAGTCGATTTGAAAACATATAAATAAAATAAACACACCACATGGTTCTAAGCTTATTTTTTCCCCGGGGAATAAACTAGATTTAAGCTTCCTATCAGCTGGCTTTTCCAACTATGGCAGTATAATGATTAAAACCCACATATTTTATGCTGCCAGTTGGTAAGATGGCAGGGGGTACTCTCAGATTATATTGTTTAAAGGCTGTAAAGCTCCCCTATCTCCTGGTTGCAGAAATGTTTGCCTTTTAGTTGACTAACTGATTTTGAGGCTCACTTGTTATACTGTTTATTCAGGTTGGAAATCATTAAACAAAATGATAGCTCTGGGTTTAAGAGACTGCCATCTAAAAACAAAACGCTTCTTGCTATTGAGTACTCATCAGTTTCTCACTCCTATTAAAAATCATTCTTCTCCCATATGGGAGCCCACGAGACCAAGCTTTTATTAAACAGACTCAAAACACTTACCAATCATCACCTCGTTAATCCTTACACTCTTCCCTGCTAAACAGGGACAAGTGCCATTACACCACACTGGGCCAAAAACCAGAAAGATTGCAGTTCAGTGGGCAATTATAGGTCTTACAGGAACAAACATGGCACTCGATTCCCATTGAAGTATCAAGGTTGAATCACAGAGTAATAGAGTTTTAAAGTTGGAATTTTCTGTAAGGATGGAGAGGCAGGGTTTGAGAGCAAGTGCCCTGGAGATAGCCAGTGCTCCTCTCAAATGGAAGCTCTGACTTTTACCCCTTTGGGCAAGGGTCTGAACCACTTTAGGCTGTTTCCTCATTCATGAAATGGAACTAATAAAAGTATCTGCATCACAGCGTGTGGTTGTGAGAATGTGCACATGAAACACAACACAACACTCAGTAAATGTAGTTTATTATTAGGCTCAAGCTCGATTCCTCGAGGATTTTAGAAGTGAGGCTACTTAAGCCAGAGAGGTTGTATGACTTGCCCAAGGTCTCAGAGTTAGAGTTAAAGGTAGAGGAGAAAATGTAAACCTCGTCCTTCAATGTAAACCTTGTCTTTCCAGTGACTAATTAACAAAGGGAGTTCGGCGATGGTATCTGTGCCCACCAAAAATGTCTTTTTAGTTCAACCCTGCTGGACAGACTGTAGCAGACCTGCCCTCTCCCTACCCCACACCTCCATACTGGTCCTGGAATCAGAAGACCTTGCACAAGTCATCTCATCTTGTGAGATCTCTGTTTCTGGTTGACCTGGCTAGAATGCTGGGTGTCTAACCTGGGGACCATGGATGGTGCTCTGAAAGTGAACTAAAACTTGACTGAAGAGGGTCTGTGGCTTTCATTATGGGCTCTGAGGCCCAAAGAATAAAAACCACTAAAGAAAATTCTCAGGTCTCTAAGGTTGTAAAATTCTGTGACTCTAAAGGTAGATAATGGCTTAGCTGGACCATTTTGACCGAGTGAACACACCTGCTTCCCGAGCAACAAATTCTTTCCAGTGTTGTACCTTATCAAAGCAGCATCACATACAATTTCACAACAAAATCCAAGGCAGGTGTTTGGGCTCTGCTTTTCAAGACTTGAAATAGCCAGGTGCAATGGCTCACACCTGTAATCCCAGCACTTTGGGAGGTGGAAGCGAGAGGATTGCCTGAGCCCAGGGGTTTGAGACCAGCCTGGGCAACTTGGCGAGACTTCGTCTCTACAATAAATCAAAAAATTAACTGGGCATGGTGGCACACGCCTGTGGTTCCAGCTATTTGGAAGGCTGAGGTGGAAGGATCGTCTGAGCTCAGCAGGTCGAGGCTGCAGTGGCTGTGAGTGTAACACTGCATTCCAGCCCAGGTGACAGTGAGATTCCAGCTAAAAAAAAAAAAAGACTTGAGATACAGAGAAAAGAAGTGAACCCAGATCTCTGCACTCCTTGAATTAAAAGAAAAAATAGTGAGGTTTTTGAGGAATTTAAAACATTCAGCTTTCTGCCAGGAGCAGTGACTCATGCCTGTAATCCCAGCACTTTGGGAGGCTGAGGCAGGAGGATTGCTTAAACCCAGGAGTTTGAGACCAGCTTAGGCAACATAGTGAGACCTGGTCTCTACAAAAAAATAAAAAAATTAGCTGGGCATGGTGTCATGTGCATGCAGTCTCAGCTACTCAGGAGGCTAAGATGGAAGGATTGTCTGAGCCCAGGAGGTCAAGATTGTGGTAGCCATGATTGGCCACTGTACTCCAGCCTGGGCGACAGAGTGAGATTCTGACTAAAAAAAAAATCAGTTTTTTTCATGATGTGAGGGAATGAAAAAAGCAATCAACTTTTTTCCTGAAAACAAAGAGAAAATGGATAATACAAATTACGTTAGTTGGAACCTTGTGAAAGCAGATGAGACAGAGTTAGGAGTTTAAGAGATTTGTTTGGGGAGAGAGGGAGAGTAGCATAAGTAAAAAATAAAAGAGAAAGAAGCCAGACCAGGCAGGAAAAATCTTCAGACCACGAGGCAACTCTGACGCACACAAAAGGAAATGTAGATGTGGAGTGTGGAAAGCAGAACTGGGCAGGAAGAGCTGCAGACCATGACACAGCTCTGGCAAAGTCTCAGCCAACTCCATGGGGAGCGCCAGAGCAAGGATTGCCTAGAAGAGGAGTCTCGTGCTGGGTAGAGATATCCAGGCCCTAGTCCCCACGCCATACCCAGTCATTGGCTGATGGTACTAACAGCTAACAGCACTCTTTACAGCTAAGAGCCAGGTTCTTTCTTGGAGGGAGATCCATGCAGTGCACCTCCATGGCCACCACTCAGACATAGTTCATTTTCTGCACGTCTGGGAAGCAAACGAACAGGAGTCATCTCTGGTCTAGTAGAAATAAATAAGGGTCGTTTGATCAAATGTTAGCAGAAGACTTCATTTGCTGGAGTAGTGTGTTACCAGGTACCAGGTACTCTCCCATAAAGGTCTATTATTTGACTGACCAGGAAGTCTTTGATAAGGGATACATATCAATTCTTCCACAAACATTGCGGATGGATAACTAAACTACTCAACCCAAACTTGATTTTTATAGACACACCATAGGGCACAGAGGTCTGACTTGGAAGTTTCAAGTTTGGAGTCTAATTCTTTTTCTCTTTCTAAGGTGATGAGTGGGGTTAGATTTTATGTTGCCATAGTCAGAGTAACAAATGAACTTGGTACTTGTATTTTAAATTACATTAAGTGACCATTTCTGTGACTACACGAAGAAACAGAAAAGATGAACAGGGTGTGTAACCTTTTCTTCTCTGGAAGGAATGCCCCTGACTTGTCTCTCTGGATCAGTTCCAAGGTGATTGTTAATCCTATGCTCTTTCCTTGGGCAGCTTGGATTCAAGTTTGGAGCCTTTATTTCCCTCAGAGAGCAGCACAGCAGGGCAGCCTCTGTCCGAGGTGATCAAAACCAGCCTTAAACTCAAACCAGTTAGAGATGTCTGGCACTGACCTACAAGATGAATCTCATTGGCCCTCAGGTGCAGTCCATTTGGGGAGCTCCTTATCAACCCTCTCTGCCCACAAAACTTCCAGGAGGGGGTCTTCAGGGTGTGATTCAACTCTGGGTAATTTTGGCTGCAAGTAACAGCCCTGATTCAAACTGACTAATAAGTAAGGAAATATCTCAGCCCATTATATTTCAAAAATTCTACAAAACTGTTGTAGAATTTTCAAGTCCAAATTCATTTTTTTAAAAATGATGATAAATGGAGAGCGGTGCCAGGGACTCAGAGCTTAGTGGTGTAACTAGGGCCATAAGTACTGAAGCAGGCAGGTTCCTCTGGAGCAGTCACATGAAGCAGTTTGGAACTTTGCCAGTTTGTCTTGCTGGGTGGTGCTTGGCTGTGGAGCTTCGAAGCCTGCTCTCTGACCCTCCCTGACACTCCAAAAGCTAATATTTTTAATAAATCCCTTAAACTAGTGAGAGTGGATTCTGATGTTGGCAACTGAGAATTCTGACGGATTTGGAAGAGGACGTGTTTAAAATTAACCTAATAATGTTGCCACAGTTCCCAAAAGGTTGAGAAGTAATATCTCAGAGTATTTTTTCACAGTAAAAGTAACCCTTTCAAATGGTAGCAAAATAATGTTTTCGGTTCTTCCACGTGGACATTTACCTCCAAAGATTCCAGCAATCTCCAAGCTGAAGAATGTTCATAAGCAAGGAATCAGTTGAAACAGGTTCCGACTTTGCAATGATATTTTGCAAACACATTTCTAGCTATTTCTTCCATAGTGTGTCTAAGAACCCCATTAGCAGATACCTGGCACTGACCTACAAGAGGAACCTCAAAGTAGTATCCTCTCCTTTACTAGCGCCACTTCTTTTACTGTGAACTTTGTAATTATAAGACTGAAAGACCATGTATAATCTACTTACTGTAATCAGAAATCTCCAGAAGCCCTAATGCAGTGTTTTATATCCTGCATTGGCATGGCGAAAACTATTTATGATTATCAGAAATCTCACCAGAAGGGTAAGGGAAATAGAAATGTCATTGAAAACAAAAATGTCACATGCATGAGTATTACCACAGATTTAACTGAGTCTGCCCACTTCCTTCTATTATATAATGGACAATGGTAACTATTATACAATTAGTCCACTCTTTTTTATCTCAAGGGAAAAATTAGATTGTGCCATGAAATTCAGGGTTCCTGGAATTTGGAAACCCCCCCACCATACATTAATATTTTGGTCTTGCATTGAGGCTGCCTCTAAAAAGAATTTGTACTCCGAAACCCTAAAGATTCTACACACAGCCAGGCTTGGTGGCTCAGCCTGTAATCCCGCGCTTTGGGAGGCAGAGGTGAGTGAATTGTCTGAGCCTGCGGGTTCGAGACCCGCCTGGGCAACTTGGTGAGACCTCATCTCTACAATAAATAAAAAATTAGCAGGGCGTGGTAGCGCGCGCCTGTAGTTCTGGCTACTTGGAAGGCTGAAGTGGAAGGATCGCCGGAGCCCAGCAAGTCGAGGCTGCAGTGGTTGGGAGCGGCCACTGCACTCCAGTTTGGGTGACAGAGTGAGATTCCAACTCAAAAAAAAAAAAAAAAAGATTCTATACACACACAGAAAAAAACCTGTAAGAGGCTGGGTGCAGTGGCTCATGCCTGTAATTCTAGTGCTGTAGAAGGCTGAGGTGGGGGATAACTTGAGGCCAGGAGTTTGAAACCAGTCTGAGCAACATAGTGAGACCCCATTTCTTTAAAAATATCCAGGTGTGGTGGCATTCTCGCCTGTAGTCCTAGCTATTGGGAGGCTGAGGCAGGAGGATTGCTTGAGCCCAGGAGTTGGAGGTTGTAGTGAGCTATGATTGAGCTACTGTACTCCAGCCTAGATGACAGAGTGAAACCCTGACTCAAAACAAAACAAAACAAAAAGCTGTTAGCTCTAATAAGTGAATTCAGAAAATTTGAAGGATACAGCCTCAAAATACAAAAAAAATCAGTTGTGTTTCTATATACTAACAATGAACAATGTGAAAAGGAAATTTTAAAAAACAATTTTATTTATAATAACATCAAAAACAAATACTTATTTGCCAGGCATGGTAGCACGCACCTGTAGTTCCAGCTACTTGGAAGGCTGAGGCGGATGGATCGCCGGAGCCCAGCAGGTTGAGGTTGCGGTGGCCGGGAGCATGCCACCGCACTCCAGTCTAGGCGACAAAGTGAGACTCCAACTCAAAAAAAAAACCAAAAACAAAAACAAATACTTAGAAATAAATCTAACCAAGGAGGTAAAAGATTTGTACACTGAAAACTATAAAATACTGATGAAAGAAATTAAGGAAAACACAAATAAATAGAAAGACATTCCGGCTGGGCTCAGTGGCTCAGCCTGTAATCCCAGCACCTTGGGAGGCCCAGGCTAGTGGATTGCCTGAGTCTGCGGGTTCAAGATCCGCCCGGGCAACTTGGCGAGACCTCGTCTCTAAAATAAAAAATAGCCAGGCGTGGTAGCGCACGTCTGTAGTTCCAGCTATTTGGAAGGCTGAGGCGGAAGGATCACCGGAGCCCGGCAGGTCGAGGCTGCGGTGGCCGGGAGCGTGCCACTGCGCTCCAGTCTGGGCGATGGAGTGAGACTCCAACTCAAAAAAAAAAAAAAAAAAAAGACATTCCATGTTATGGATTGAACAATTTAATATTGTTAAGATGCCAATACTACCAAAAGTGATCTACAGATTCAATGCAATTCTTATCAA
>CAUYQG010127430.1:0-10884 GCA_963574415.1 Tarsius wallacei
CACTTCTGGGTACATTTTTCCAGGTACATAGCCCCAAAAATTGAAATTGTATGTTGAAGAGGTGTCTGGACTGTCATGTCCATTGCGGCATTATTCACAATAGCTAAGATATGGAAACAACCTGTGTCCATCGACAGACTAATGGATAAAGAAAATGTAGCATATATACACAATGGAATAGTATTCAGCCTGAAGAAGGAAATTCTGTCACTTGGAACAACCCAGATAAACCTGGAGAAGATTATGCTAAATAAAATAGGCCAGGCATGCAAAGACTATGCGCTTAACCACCAGGCTAAGTTGCCTCTCCTTTCATATGCCTCCAACTGTAATTCTCTAAGCAAGATTGGAAAGGAAGCACAAGCTGCACGTTCTCTAGGCAATGGTACTGTTGGAGAATATTCAACATTCTTAACTGTCACTGCATTTAATGAGTGTGTGTCATAAAGTGAACATAACTGTAGATCCTGTGATTTTTCCTTCTATATCCAAGAGAATATATCCAAGAGGAAGAGGGAAAGATGTTCTCCCTTAAGAAGGGAAACAGATGGGAAATTATTATTTATTGAATAGATACTAATGGGTGGGCACTATGTTGAACACATACATCTCAAATGACTTCTGTCTTTCAGGTGAGTAGGGGTAATAAGCAAGCCTACTTCTACATTTGTTTGTTTGGTTTTTTTTTTTTGTTTCCGAGTTTTCCACCAATCAATAGAAGACGATATAAGTGCCAGATCCTGAGCTATTGGGGAATTTATAAGTGTGCTGGGATGTCAATTTATAATTCTACAGATTTTATAATTATGACTATTAAAATATATGTTATTTACTACCCACATGTATATAGATTATTAAATTGTATATTATTATAGTAGCATAATTTTGTTACTCTATAAACTAGTGAGAAAAATAAAGGAGAGTGGAATAGTATACTAAAATGTGTGAAGTAGAACTAAAAATGTCATTAAAGTTCACAGCTGGGAGGGAACCATAGGGATCACATTAAACAGAAGACTTGTAGAGCAGGTAAGACTTGAGTTTGACTTTTGCTGGGTAGAAATGAGTTGTTTTGGTTCTGGGAGACTAACTTGCATTGGGCCAACACTATAACAGCAACACTAGAAAAGTGGATTTAAAACCCATGGTTTAAAGGCATTAAAGAGCTTCTAAGCACCAAAGACTTCAGGGTCTTGGAGAAAAGAAATGCTCAGAGATGCAAGCATAACATTTGGTACAGCCTCATCACCCAGATATTAGTCAGTTCTAAAGTAGCAGGTGAGGGGTGTTGGTAGTCTCATGGGATTAAGGAAATGATGAAATCCAGTATCTGCCAAGGGAGGAAAGCCTTATAAATACTTGAGGCTTTTAGCTGGGACCCTTGAAGTCTATGTTCTAAGAATAAGAACAAACTGATAACGGACCAACCCTCAGAGAGACTAAAACACCATTTACATCTGCTCCATCTCAGATTAGATGGAGATCAGCTCCTACTCTAATTGCCTGCCACAAGCAAAAGAAAATCAACTTTGGAAGAATATAAAATTATTCATACCCTCAAGGTGATAGTTGGCATTTAATTAAAAAAATAGAATAAAAACAAAACTAGGCAAGCAAAAATACAAAAATTAACCAAAGAGGACAAAAGTTTATAGAAATTCACACAGAAAATTCCTATATTCTAGTTACCAAACTCAAAGAACTGTGGCTACTGTGTTCAATAAACTAACAAAATGGAGAAGTTTAGCATGGCTTTAAAATTATAAAAGAGTTTATGTGGAGATTTTGAAATGGAAAAATATAGAATCTGCATTTAAACACTTAGTAGATGAGTTTAACAGCAGATTAGGTACAGTTTAAAGGTTTTAAAAAGTCCACTGAAACATATAGAGAAAAAAGAGTACAGAAAAGAGCTTAAAAGATTTCTGAGATATGGTGTAAAGCCCTAATATTGCATCATTGAAGTCCAGAAGGCCAGGAGACAGAATGAGTGCAAAGCAATATTTGAGGAGCAATTGCTGAGATTTTTTCAGTGCTTACAAGACATCAAATCACAAGATCTAAGAACTGCTTCAAACTCAAAGCAGGATAAATACAAGACACCCAAGCCTATGCACATCACAGTAAAACTATTGAAAACTAAACACAAGAGAAGATCTTAAAATAAGCCAATAGAAAAAAATGTTGACTTCAAAGAAGTAAGAATATCACATAGAAACATTGGAAGCCAGAAGACTATAATCAACAGCTTTAATGCGATGGAGGGGAAAAAAATCACTGTTAACTTAAGAGTTCTATATCCTGTGAAAATATTCTCAAAAAGCAGCTGAAGCAAAGATAATTTCAGACAAACCAAAACAGAGAATGTATTGCCATTAGATCCATACTGAAATAAATAATGACAAATCTTCTTCAACTAGAAGGAAAATGATCCCACATAGGAGCATGGGAATATAGAAAAAAAAAAAATGGAAAAAGTAAATATGTGGGCAAATCTAAGTGAATACTCCCTGTACAAAATAAATATCATAGCATATTGTTGGGTTGAAAGCATATTTAAAATATGTCATAAAAACCCCAAAAGAAGAAGGAATAGATGGAGTCAAAATGTCCTAAGGTCTTTGAGTTATTGGATAGATTGTATATTAATTTATATTAAACTTTAATAAGTTAAGGATTCATGTTGCAATCTCCAAGGTAATCATTGAGAATAGTGAATAGAGGATAAAATGGTTGATTTAATTTGGGTTTGCCCAGAAGCGCCCCTGAAATGAGGGTTTAAATGCAAGAAGTTTATTTGAGTGACGTCCCCAGTAAATACCGGGGGAGGAATACAGGAGCCTTCTACTGAGGAGCACTGGGAGCAAGCACATTGACTCATCTCATTCAAGGGGCAATCCATCATTACTTATTCTAGAGTTCATAATTTCCTGGCACTTCTGTCCTGCTTTGCATGTAGGCAGAGAGGACTTCAGTGGCCAGAGATATTCTTCACATATAAAGTCACAGCTGTGGACAGTTGGAAATTGAGCTACAGTACAAGGAAATGATAGACTCCAATAGGATATGGACAGGCTAACAATAGATGCCACAATACGCAGCAAAATGTGTACCTGTATGTGCCAAAGATATATGGAAGAATATACATAGTAACATGAGTGCAATGGCCCCAAACTAGAAACAATCCAAATTTCTTAATAGTAGAATGGATAAATGTTAATATATTCATATAATGTCATATAACAATGAAAGCAAGCTACAGCTATAAGCAAGAACCTGGATGATCTTACAAACATAATGGTGAGGGAAAGAAGCCATATGTTTCAGAATGAGTATTGAAGATTCCATTTACATATAAACTTCCAAAAATCTGTATATGTGGAAAATTGTGAAGAAGCTAGCCTATAGGAACTGGAAAACCCATGTTAGATGCTATTGGGAATATCGGGCTCAAATGGATGATTAAGACTAGTTGTGGGACGCTGAGGAATTTGACCTTGACATCTCAGGTAATAGAACCTCATTGTTACATGGGAAAATTCAGGCTTTGTTCTAATTGTCATAACTCACTCTTCACACATTATCACATACTTTAGACAATGGAGATTGCTTCTACTTAACTAACTTGGTAAAATACACAAGTAGGAACTTAATGGATCATGATGAAATTAAAGCCAACTATGATGGGGAACGTTAGTTGTGAACAATACTGCATACCTCATCTGGCTATTGTGAAAATTATTTATTTGTGAATATCTACCTTTTATCTTAAAGGTACTGAACCAGGCTCACAATGATGAGTTTGATTATGTGAGCATGTCTGACCCATATAGTAAGAATTTAATATCTGTGGTTGATTATAAAAGGAAGTGAGTAAGGAGGCAAGTCTAAAGTTACTCAGTCTAATTTCTGGTGGCAAGTGTTTTGAATACAAATATGAATATATTTTGCATTTAGAGAACAAGGCAACACATATTTAAGGAGATGCCATTACTGTGGCAGACAGAAGCTTTCTTATGAAGAGAGTGTTATTCTGAACTGTCTGCAACTTTGTCTCCCCACCCCCCCAACACAAAAGACAAGTGAAAATTAAAATGGAAACTTCTAGAGGGGGCAAGTAATGAGTATTCTAATTATTAAAGATTCCTTTGAAGACTTCAGGTAACACATAGGGCTGAAACTGTCTCTCTTCAAATCCCATTAACAGCAGAACAGCTACGCCTAAGAATGTTATGAGGGTGTTTCATGCCCAGCCTTCTCTGTCAGCCATAACCCAGAGAAAAGAGAAAGTGAAGTGTCTCTGGTTAGATTGTGACTCGTTTTTGGAAATCAACTTCCTCACTGTTAAGGTGAGATGATAGATACCCTCTTAGCAATGAACATTATTTGCCTGTGAGGCATTGTCTAGCAAATGAGGATCTGAAGGCAGCCTTCTTCCTTTGTATATGGAAATCAGGACAGATGATGTTATTGATGCAACCAGACACATTCTGGAGTTGGGTGAGTGAAAAATTTCTCCAGTTTCCAAAGGGTAGCACAGAGGAGGTATTATTATTTTTTCATAATAGAAATCCATACAAATTTAATGGTAATTACTTGTTTATTGACTATTCTTGTTGCAAGAACAGTTCACCTCCTTGTGAACAAAATACTGCTTTCAAATTCCAATCACTTCAGCTAACATTGTCAGTAGAAAGGACTAGATTCAATTGACTGTGACAACCAGTTCCATGTTTTCGGGTATTGCTTCAAAACCCAAGGCCAGGTCTGCACAGCATTTTATTTTGCAAAAGCCAGTGCCCACAGGTGGTCATAGTCAGCAGTCAGAGGGGAAAGGGCTATGGACTCCCACTGCCTGGATTTTTGAGCTTCCCAACTCCAGCCTGCCTGGCTGGATACCACCTTCACCCCTCCAGGTTTCTGATAATGTCTGTGCTGACGTGCAGACAAACTCTGTCAGAGAGTACAATACAAGCACATGGGCAGCATGGAGAAGCTGCTTGCTAAGCGTGACAAAGGAGCCCTCAGTACAGTACTGACATATGGAAAGCAGGCATGAAATTATCCTATGCTCGGGCTTAAGAAGTATGCAGACTTTTATGTGGAGCTCAAAGTGCTGTGTGGTGACAAGCTCCTCTTTGCTCCAGCTGTGAAAAGACTGGCTAGGTTGTCTTTCTCTGACAAAACATGACTAATGTTGAGCAAAATCTTTCTTCCTCCTTCTAACTCTTCTATTTTGCTTTTGCTTTGGTCCCTAAGCAGTGGCTTACTTTCTGGGTCCCCAAGTAACATGTGTGTGTGTGGAGATATATATATATATATTACACACATATATAATTATATCTAATTTATATATATATATATATATATATATACATACATACATTTCAAAAGCTCTTCCTTGAATTTCTTTTCCCTGATTAAGTGCTTAGTTTTCCTTAAGAAAGTTGTATTCTCCATTATAGTCCTGCCATGTGATGCCATTGCTCTAGGAAGAAACTCTAACCCAAGGGAATATACTTTTATCTTCAAAGACCTTTGAGGATCTTCCCTGGGTGCCGTACCTTGGGTGATACTAACAGCAGTTGACAGCTGCTGGAGGATCCTCTCTTGTGGCTTCACGTTCTCTTCTGAAGCAAACAAGGCACGATGGAGAGAGGAACTCTTCTTTCTTGGCCCCATTTGAACACTGATTGTGTGGTAATTATAGAACTCAAAGAGAGCCAGTTAAAACTGCATCAACACTTCCAGGTTTTCTGCCTCCAGATTTTATAACTCAACCATAAATACTCACTAGCAGGAAGAAATTAAATACATATCTAAAAAGAAAAGATACTCTTCCTTTTGAATTTTCTTTCTGAAGAAAAAAAGAGTTGTGTTTGTCCCTGGCATTCTAGGAACTTTTCCAATAATGATGATGATAGCAATGATGAACTCTTCCCTTTCTAAAAGTATTAAGTTTGAACATTTTTACATTTTGAATCTGTAATGTTAATATAAATAACTTCTGTTTATTTCTTTGCGTCCTGTTTTGCCCTTCCAATTTGTGGCCCAGCTGAGATGAAAATCCAATAAATGTTCAACATAATTAAAATAAAAAATTCTGCTTTCATTCTCTTATCTGATCATTTCTCTACCCAGTTATCAAACATTTATTTGGCATCTTCTTCATATGTGCCAATCACTTTGCTAGACACTGAGGACCAGTATGGATAGGGCAATCCTGGCCCTTGAGGATAACAGATAACCATTGTGGTTTAAACAATGAGAGATGTGGTCACTCAGCAACTTGGTGTTAAGGAGAGTAGGAGCTTGGACTAGAGTGGTAGGCAGATGGGTATCAGGGAAGACCACTTGTAGGAAATGACCCCTTAGCTCAATTGTGAAAACTAGAACTCAGCCATGTAGAGTATTGCTAGGCAACGTGATCCAAGGCATGGAGAAATTGTAAACAGGTTAGTTAGAGATAAGAGAGAGGTGAGAATGAAAAGACAGATAGAAGAGTGATCTGGGGGACCTTGTAAACTAGAGATTGAGCCGCTGTTGGGAAGCTACCACTGACATTCATGTTGAGGTAGAAAAAAGGACTGAGCTAGGGCAGTGCTGATTAGATTGACAAACAAGGAAAATAGGAATTTGAAACATATGCAGGAGATAAACTCAGTAGAAGTTGGCGTAGGAGAAGGAGTTGAGAAAAGCCTAGGATGCCTTCCAAGTTTCTACCCTGGGTATTGGCACAGAGGTTGGTTTGCATGTAGGGAGTAAGATTATGATGTGCATAGTTTGGGCTTGGCTGGATTTGAGATGCCTGTAAATATTCAGGCCAGCACATCCCACAGAAATTTGGATTTATGAGTCTAAGGCTTAGGAGAGAAGAACTGGCTTCAAGATAAAAAGTTGGAAGCCACCAACATCTGGGTGGTAGTTAAAAACACAAGTGTAGGCACAACTGATTATCCATGGGAAAGAGATAAGGGTGAGGAGAGCACTATGCAGAATACAGAACCATGAAGAACACCATCTTTTAAGGAGACCATGGAGAAAAAAGAATGTATAAGAACAGAGTAGGAATCATCAAAGTCGTATTAAGAGAACTAGGTAAGGCCATTGTCATGGAGGCTAAAAAAGCAGATTATAAATAATGAGGAATCAATCAATAAATGCTACAGAGAGGCCTAAAATACTAAAACTTGAATTCTGTCCAATGGATTTGACCCATCTTAGCACTCTAAGTCCCAAGTCCCCTTCTTCTAAAGTCAGTAGATCGTCGTGAAAATGTTCTTAAGAGAGAAAACAGGAGGAACCAGATACACACAGAAGTGTTCAATGTTGTCTGATCTGCTTCACCCTCTGTGGCATGCCCTGAAGACTGAGCTCTCCACAAGGCTGTAGTCATAGCTGGTGTGTGTGCCTGATTCTCTGTGTGATTCCCCACCAGATGAAGGATTGCAGCGCTTTCTGCAAGTGATATAACAGTTTCAGGTGCTGGAATAAAAACAGCATCATTTCATCAGCCATGTTACATCTCCTTTATCCTATGTCAAGAATATCCATTATTAGCAGTTTCAAGTCGATTTGCTGTATGAACACCTGAAAATTACTCTCCTCATGCTCTCATGATTCAGGGTCATCTTTATCACGCATGCAGGGTTGCTGTGGTAGGTGGGGATGTCTTACCCTGTCCCAGGTTGCTCCAGACTTCTGTCATTTTTAGATAGCTAAACTTACTTTCTTGTTTTGCAGTTATGTTTTCCCATCATGAGCATGGTGGGAGCTGTCCAAGGTCTGTTTTCAATCCTTCTCCTGACTCAAGGATTCACATGTATGGTGGGCATAAAAGACAAATGGCAGGACTATTTCTTTTAAATGGCCACTTCCTCATTTTTTGACTGACTTGCCAAGATAGGAATGACTTGCAAAAGACATGTAATTCTAAGAGCTTATTTTCTTATAAATGCCATATTTGGGATATCATTCCATATCTATTAACTTTGATAACATACAGTTAAAATGGCTCATTTGTGTTGCCACCTGTCCATTCTAAGTTGCCACCTCTCCACATTGTTGCATGCTGACATTGGTAATGCATCACAGATTGATTACTTTGCCCCAATTCAGTATTGAAATTCTTGTCCACAGAGCACTCCTGTAGCCACTGTGAATTAACCAGACATCATGTGAGATAAAAGTTATTTGTTGTCTGTGGCCTATTGTAGTCTAGTGCTGAATCAGGAGCTATAGATATTATGTAAGAGCAAGCACATTTATTTTCTAGATTGTTCATAATTAAACTGAAGAGACAAAATATATGTAAGTAATTGAAAGTCAGTATTCAAATGTGTCTTCTTTGCAGGAGAAGAAAATAAGTCACTGTATTTGGTTTCTTACCCTGATATTCAAGTATCAGCTGGAGCATTGGGGTTTGCGTTACTCAAGTTTCTACATAACCAATAGGTTCTCTAGAGGAACATCACACACACACACACACACACACACACACACACACACACACACACAGAAGTTTGTTATGAAGAATTGGATTACATGATTATGAAGACTAGGGCATCCCATGATCTGCCATTTGCAATCTGGAGACCTAGGAAAGCTGGCAGTGTGGTGCAGTTTGACTCCAAAGGATTGAGAACCCAGGGAGGCAATAATGTAAATCCCAGTCTTGGGTCAGAGAAATTGAAATGAAATGTTTCAACTCAAGCAGTGAGGCAAGAAAAAAGGAGGCAAATTCCTCCTTCCTCTACCTTTTGTTCTATTCAGGACCTCAACAGATTGAATGATGCCCATTGACACTGGGGAGGGGATCCACTTTCTGAATTTACCAACTCAAATGCTAACTTCTTCCAGAAACACATTCTCAGACACACCCCCAAAACAATGTATCACCTAGGTGTCCAGTGACCCAATCAAGCTGACACATAAAATTAACTACTGTCAGATGCCATAAAAGGGTTCTTTTAACCTTGGGAGCTATTGTTATACCAGGGACCAAAGCAGCTCCTACAGCAGTGGCTGTCAATATTGAAATGTTTTAGGATTACCTGAAGAACTCATATTTTTTTTATTTTTCTTTTTTGAGTTGGAGTCTCACTCTGTTGCCCAGGCTGGAGTACAGTAGCACTCTCATGGCCACCCCAGAGTGGACTTGCTGGGCTCAGGTGATCCTTCCACCTCAGCCTTCCAAGTAGCCAGAACTACAGGCATGCACACCATGCCCAGCTAATTTTTTATTTACTGTAGAGGTGAAGTCTGGCCAAGTTGTCTGGGCTGGTCTCGAACCCACGGGCTCAGGCAATCCACTTGCCTCAGCCTCACAAAGTGCTGGGATTACAGGCTGAGCCACCCAGCCCGGCCGAAGAACTCATTTAAAATACACATTTCCTGGGTTCTACACCAACATTCCTATTCAATAAATATGAACTTAAGCCTGGGAACCCAGATATTTATGAAAGCACTGCTGATTCTGGTATAGGTGATCTGAAAGCCCCACTTCAAAAAATGTTCGATTAGAGAAGTAGTCTCCAAAGTAGGATGTGCTTGCCTCTGCTACAGAAAACAACCCTTTATGGTGTGGGGTTAAACTTTAATCTTTTACTTATGTTTATCTTAACAAAGGAAAGTTTGTTGTTGTTGTTTTTGAGTTGGAATCTCACTCTGTCGTCTGGGCTGGAGTGCAGTAGCACGCTCATGGCCACTCCAGCATCGACCTGCTGGGCTCAGGCGAATCTTCCGCCTCAGCCTTCCAAGTAGCTGGAACTATAAGCATGAGCTACCATGCCTGGCTTTTTAAAAAAATTTATTTATTGTAGAGACGAGGTCTCACTATGTTGCCCTGGCTGTTCTCCAACCCGTAGGCTTAGGCAGTCCTCTTGCCTCAGCCTCTCAGAGTGCTAGGATTAGGTTTGAGCCATCGTGCCTGGCAGAAAGTTCTTAAGCTTTGCTGCTAATTGGCACTGGTGCCCTCATTGAAACTGTATGACCGTCAGCTGGTGGTGTTCTGGACAAAACCTGCAGAATTCCAAGGAGCTGAGCGGGAGTGGGAGTTAACTTGAGTTCACCTTATTGTGAAATAGTGAGGTCCATGTTGCCTGGGCATGTAGATTTAAGGGTCAATAACCTTGTTTAATTAAACCACCTTTGACAAAATGGGCAAGCTTAAACAGATTTCTACAAAAAACGCATGAATTGATGAAAATGCCAGAGGATCATCCGCAAGAGAACAAAAGAAAATGGTCATGTTGGCATTTGTCCTACCCAATCAAAGCTCCTAGTCAGCTTCATTAAGTGGTACAAAATAATGACAATCTAATCAGATATGATTACTAAGAAGACTATTGGAAATATGGATTTATAGTCACTATTATTAATGATTAACCTCTTCCAAAGTGCATACCATACCTTGAAAAATTAGCCAATATCATCCTGATATGCATGGCAGAAGAGCAATTAGAGAGGCAGGAGGCTGTAATACAGAGGCTAGGGCTCAGGTACCAGTGCCAGACTACTGGGTTGGAAACCAGGCTCTGGTACTCACCAGCTGTGTGACCTTGCATGATTACTTCTCTGTATTGTCTTAGCCTTTTCCTGCTGCTATTATAGAATTCTCTTAGACTGGACAATTTTTAAAAACAACATATATTTCTTTACAGTTCTAAAGGCTTCAAAGTCCAAGATCAAGTGTCCAGCAATTTGGGCATCTTGTGAGGGCTCTCTGCTTTAAAGATGGTGCCTCTTGGTGTGTCTTCACATGACTAAAGAGCAAAAGGGCACAAGGGACCCTCAAGCCCTTTAATAAGATATTAATCTACTGATTATAAAAAAAAGGTATTAATCACATTCATGAGGGCAGAGCTTTCATGACCTAGTCTCCTC
>CAUYQG010127431.1:0-10509 GCA_963574415.1 Tarsius wallacei
ATTTACTGAAATGATAAATAGCAGGTTTGGGGATGAGGGATTGAAGATTTATTTATTTATTTGTTTATTCTACAGTTACTTGTTGATTTTATCCATGTGTCAGGTCCTGTTCTAGGCATTAGGAATAAAACGATAAACAAAGACAACAAAATTCCGCCATGATGTAGTCTATAATCTAGTGGAGGAAAGTAGACAATAAATTGTATACTATTTACAATATTGATAAGTGTTATAGACAAAGAAATTAGGGCCAGGTGTGGTGGCTTACACCTGCAATCCCAGCACTTTGGGAGCCCGGGAGTTTGAGACCAGCCTGGGCAACATAGCGAGATTTCATCTCTCCAAAAGAATTTTTAAAAAATGGTTGGATGGGAGGCTGAGGCAGAAAGATGGCCTGAGCCCAGAAAGTCGAGGCTGTGGTGAGCTGTGATCACTTCACTGTGTTCCAACCTTGGTGCTAGAGTGAGACTCCGACAAAAAAAAAAAAAAAAAAATCAGGAAAAGAGGATAAGAAATGCAAGGTTGGGAGGTGGGTTGCAATTTTATGTAGGGTTATTGGGGAAAGCCTTACCAAGAGGTGCTATTTGACTAACATCTTCGAGAATATAAGCAAGCATTTCTGTCAGGAGGAAAAAGAGGCAGAGGAAAAGCAAGTGCTAAGTTCCCTGTGTTGGGAGCATGTCTGGCCATTGTGGCTAGCGTGGTCTGCAGTGAGAGAATGGAGTAGAAGATGAGGTCAGGAAGGGAAAGAATGGAGACAGATTATGTAGGGCCTTGCAGGCCTCATCATGCTGTAGGTTTTTACTTAGAGCAGATGGGTAGACAAGAAGAGTTTTGTGTAGGAGGCTATATTTTTAAAATAGCATAATGACCAAGTTCATTTCTAAAATGTGCATCTAAAAATGTCATTCTGACCAAGTCCAACTTTGGACATGATGACTTTGAGGACCCATGAGACATCCAAATGGGTTACTCAGAGAAAATGGAAGACAGGGGTCTGGAGCTCAGAAGGAGTTCTGCAGAGAGACCTATTGTGGGTCACTGGTTCAGTGATAACCATACATCAAGCCGTAGAGATTGATGAGAACATTTGGGAGAGGGTATAGAAGGCAAGACACAGTGATCCTGGCTCGACATCTTGAGGGGGTTGGGAGAAGAACAGGTGTCCGTAACAGAGATGGCAGACGGTAGGAGGGAATTCGAAAGACGGTGGTGTCGGGACGCTGAGGGAAGGGCTCCGAGAATAGGAGGTGAACAGTGCCCCACGTACGTCAAGGGATCACAAAAGAACAGAAGAGGGTCCTCTGGACTACATGGGGATGACTGACGACCTTGGCAAAAAGCAGCTTCAATGGAATGGCGATGGGCATGGTGGGAGACAAAGGTAAAGACACCGATGAAGCAAGCACAGGTAACCCTTCCAAGTTTGGCTGTGAAGGGGAGCGGAAGACAGGGTGGCACTGAAGGAGGGGTTCTGTGAGGCGGAAAAGATTGAAGTGTGAATTACATGTTGATGAAAAGAAGGTACCACTGGAGAATGAGTGAGATTACCAGAGGGTTGGTAGAAGGAATTGAAACCTAGGCCAGAGTGGAGGGATTTGACAGAAATGAAAGGAGGGACACTCGAAGGATCAACAGAGATGGATGAGTGGCTGTGTTGACAAGAGTGGGAAGCCTTGGAAGTTTTTTATACACATACATAATAGTTTCTGGTACTGATATGGGTCATATTCTTGCGGTGGGCCAAACGCAGGGAGGGATGGAGGCTACAGAGTCTATTGGTTGCCACACTTTACAGATATCAAACATTCAACAGTCCTAGGAGCCCAATACAATGGACGTATTCTCTTTTCAAAAAATGTACAATATCACTTATTTTTTTTTTTTTTTTTTTTAATTTGAGTCTCACTCCGTCGCCCAGACTGGAGTGCAGTGGCCACTCCCAGCCACTGAGCCTCGACCTGCTGGGCTCCGGCGATCCCTCCACCTCAGCCTTCTGAGTAGCCGGAACTACAGAGGTGCGCTACCATGCCCGGCTAGTTTTTGATTTTATTGTAGAGATGAGGTCTTGCCAAGTTGCCCAGGCGGATCTCGCACCCGTGGGCTCAGGCAATCCACTCACCTCGGCCTCCCAAAGTGCTGGGATTACAGATTGAGCCACTGAGCCCCGCCCAATATCACTTACGAAACGTTCCACTTAGCCAATTATTTTGGAGTTTACACCTATAACTTCAGTGTAACTTGCTATTTCTTTTCCAAATCCCACCATCAGTTTTATAATTTTATCACCAACAATTGTGCCACAAAATCAAACTATTGGATTTAGCAGAGAAGTGGCCACATCATTCAAGAAGAGGTATAGTTCTGACACAAATATTGTTGATACCTCATTTATGTTAACAAGGAAAAAGGGAGTGAAACAACTAAGATATATTCCAGAATTTTTTTTCATTGTTTGAATTTTTTGATGGACCCATTCATGACTGTGGCTTTTTTTTTTTTTTTTTTTTTACTTGCAAAATTTCATCTGACCACCTGGCAGAATCTGACATAATTCATGGAAAGAAAATTCATTTCCTTTCTATCATTTTGTGCTGATGATTGTTACAGTTCAGCATATATTTTGCAACAGTGCTCTTTTAAAGATTTGTTCTGTACTATATGCTTTAAAAATCTATTAAACTAAATATTTTCTGCAGAACGTTTACATTCATTTTTGAAATTTATGACTAATTTGTTAGCTGTATTTATTACACAGTCAAATGGAATTTTTCCAACTCTCTCTAAAACCCACTCAGAAAGTGAATATAGCTTAGCAAATATATTTCTCGCTCTTTTTTTTTTTTGCTTCAACAGGTGTATGTAAAAAGAAATTTAAATTTAAATTTGCCTTTAGCTAATTGAGTGTTACCAAATATTTTAATTACCAATCTTCATCTTTTATCTTTAATTTTGCCACTTAGTCTACATGAAAGAATTACAAAGGTTTTTTTTTTTGCCCTTGCATATAAGTAGGGAAAAGCATAATACAAACTTTACAATACTTAATATTTTAATATTCAATTCTAAGCTTAACTTCAACAAAACTACTTTAGAAGTTCAAGGGAGCCATCCACACTGACGTGTTGATCTTGCTCAATCTTTTCTAGTCTTGAGTCAAGTTAGACAAGTTCTTCCACGGGCAGGAGGATAAAAATTTGTGTTTAAAAGTATTGCTTCCTCTCCCACCTCAACTCTTTTTTTCCGTGAAGAGATGTCTGTTATTTCCTTTTTGTCACTTAGTTTGAGCTTTTGATTAACTCACTTCAAGAGAGATTGAAAAAATTTTAGTGAGTTTGGCTATAAGACTTGATATAAGAAAGAAATATGAGAAGTGATCAGTTTCGCAGACCATAATAGTTTTCTCTTAAAGGAGTTTGTAACCCAACCTTTAACTTTCTTTTGCTTTCTTTGTGAGACGTTGCACACTTTTATCTAATAAAGTGTGATCATTTGGGAGAAGTTTTAAGGTACTGGTGATAACATCTTTAAGACCTGCCTTCTCAGCGAAAGAGATAGAAGGAAGTTGACTACTGAACTGCTTGTCTAAGCAGGGAGGCGGAAGACTCACATCACTCTCAGGGAGCTGTGTTTGGTTCAACAAAGTGTTATTCGCAGGGAAAGAGACTGTAGGATCCAAAGATAGTTGACCCTTGAAGTTGAAGTTCACCCACTGACTTTTAAGTCTGAAGTCACAGATACACAGTTGTATTAATTAGTGTCTGGGGAAGTCTTTACTTCTTCACATTAAAAAAAAAAGTTTTAGCCCTTATATTCCTGTTTATGAGATTTCAAGACTCCTCCATACTGGAAATCTTAAAAAAAAAAAAAAAAGAATTATAAATCATTTGGCATTTTCTCTTTGTAGAACTAAGCAACATGTCAAACATTTCATATATCTTATGACTCAGGCACCTACTTAAAGCTTTCTCCTCTTGTGCTTGATTATAAAAAGCGTCCTTGAATAGGAAAATTAAGACATTTGCTGGTTCTTCCTGGAGCTTTAATCAGTTGGCATCCAACAGGGACTTTTATTTTCCTGGCCTTGAAATCCTTCTGGATGGGGCATGGGATAAATATTTGCAAATGCCCTCTTGGCTAGCAATTAAATCTTTGCTCCTTTTGTTTTCTGTCTTTTTAGATGCTGTTCTCCCTTTCTCCTCAACATACACTCACACACACATTCAAAGCTCTTGTTCCTTTTCTTCCATCAAGGGTGTAAACATACTCTCAGAATAAGCTGGCTGATTTGCACCACCATCTACTACATGAGTGAGAATACAACTTGAATGTCCTCAGGTTCCAATGCCTGTGAGTACAGAAGAGGTCTTAGAGCATTAGATTCTGCTGCCCATGGTTATTTACACTTAATAATGCTGGGCCACTGGGCTTTGCAAAGCTCCCCTATGCATTTCTGGCAGTTCTTAGGGCTGCCTTGCATTTCCCAGACTGCATCAGTACCAACCGGGAAGGAGCCTCTGAGCCTCTGTGGAGGTCTACTTGGGCACTTGCTATCCTCAGCCAGGCTCCCTCCAGTGCCCTGCTGTTTCCTGAACCATCCCCGCCTGCCAAGGATAACCCTGCTCTGGTCTGGAGGCTTCCTCTCCATTTTCTTTTGGCTTTTCCTTTTAATTTCACCCCTTCAGAGCAGATTAAAAAGCTTAGTTAACAAGGCTGGCTGGAACCAGATGTCTTCAATACTCCACTTCTGTGCAGGCCACAAGAACCTTTTCTTTCTCTCGAGTCTAATGCAAAAGGTTTCAGATGGAGTGAACTCATGAAAGATCAGAATCCTGGTTAGGCTTATTCTTTGATATAATCATTTTAGCCTCCTAAGGTACAACCTGAATTGGAATGTAACAAACAGTTCTTAAGCACCTACTTTGTACTCTGCACTGTGTTAGGTACTTACCTTGGTCATTAAATTGAATTCTTACAAACTCTTGTATTATGTTGTTTATTATTATTGCTATTCCCATTTTAGAGATGAGAAAACTGAGGCTCAGAGATGATAAAGAATTCACATACCAAACATCACAGAGCTGATAAGGGTGGAGTTAGGATCTGATTGCATGGTTCACGCTCATCCTCTAGAATATTGCTTCCCACTCTGGAAAATAAATGACATGGACCTTCATCTTAGCAAAACACAGTGTAGCTTTTAAGAAGAAGCACAGGGACAGACTCGGGGCCTCAGCCTATCATCCCAGCACTTTGGGAGGCCGAAGCGAGTGGATTGCCTGAGCCTGCGGGTTCAAGACCAGCCCGGGCAACTTGGCGAGACCTTGTCTCTACAATAAATAAAAAATTAGCTAGGCGTGGTAGCGCACGCCTGTAGTTCCGACTACTTGGGAGGTTAAGACGTGAAGATCCCTGGAGCCCAGCAGGTCAACACTGGGGTGGCCATGAGCATGTCACTGCACTCCAGCCTGGGCGTTGGAGTGAGACTCCAACTCAAAAAAAAAGAAGAAGAAACACAGTTTTTAAAAAAGACACAAATAACTCCAATTTTCCTATAAACCTAAAACTACTACGAAACTTCCATCAATGAAAAGGAAGGCAAACACATTTAGCTAAAGCAGGTTAACTGTTGTATTTACACACCACCCTCATCACTCTAATTTTAGATATTCACAAGAATAGTTAAGTGACACAATTCCTGTCAAAATGAAGACACTGTATTGTGTGAAGATTACCACACACGAATGGGTGAGGAACTATGTTTCTACATGGAATTTATGTTAACCTAGTCCTCTGAAATGGACTTCTAGGTTGGTGGGATATTTGTACAGTATTGTGAATATTTACCTGCTAGATGAATAAACACAACTCAGACTTTGTGGCTGCCCACCTGACACTTTTCACCAACACTAAATCGCCTTAAAAGATTCTTTCCAAGGAACTTACTATTTTGTAGGAAATCTTTTTATTCTTGTTCCAGAAGCCAAAACCCTTGAGTTGCTGTTCTGTTGAGTGAAATATAATACAAGAGGGTTAATCTTGCAATAATTCCTGTAACTGTGACTTAGGAAAGGGAAGGGAGTGGAGCTTTGCAGACAGCTCACAACCACAGGGAACGGGGTGTGGGGGAGGGAGGCAGACGCCTGTGTGGAAACTGAGGGAGCAGTAAGGACACAGGAAGGACATCCCTGGCCAGGTGGAGCTATTGTCCTGAAGAGGGATGGGGCCCAAATTATACGGATAACCGATAGCCATTAGAGACAATGTTTCACCTCTCTAGGTGAAATCTTGTAGTTTTACTTTCTATTTGTCTTTCCTTGGAGTGACAAAGGATATGGGATATCTTTATATGTTTGAGTTTCCAAAGGACTTTCCAAAGGTATAGCCTTCTTTTTTTTTTGAGTTGGAGTCTCACTCTATCGCCCAGGCTGGAGTGCAGAGACACACTCATGGCGGTCTGCCACCCCAGCGTCAACCTGCTGGGCTCAGGGGACCCTTCTGCCTCAGCCTTCCAAGTAGCCGGAACTACAGACGCGCACTATCATGGATGGTTAATTTTTGACTTATTGTAGAGATGAGGTCTCACCAAGTTGCCCGGGCTGGTCTCGAACCCACGGACTCAGGCAATCCACTCACCTCAGCCTCCCAAAGTGCTTGGATTACAGGCTGAGCCACCAAGCCCGGCCAGCATTTCTAATTTTTAAAACAAAGTAACATCTGAAGTGTTCATTTATACTTGTCATTTATACTTTTTTTTTAAGCAGTTGGAACATGTGATTTAAAGAATAAGTGACTCAGAGGGGGCCGCAGGAACATAGGAATTCCTAGACTGAATCCCTCCCTCCAAAGACCCAGAACTCTTTCACCAAGTTGGAAGGACTTCCTCTCCTCCCTGCCTCCTTGGCTTCAATGGGTGCCAAAATGCCACATTGGATGTACTGTAATAAAATATTACCATTTGTCAAAAGGCATTTAAGAGAGGTGGCTGAAAGAAGGAAAACTAAGACGCCCTTAAAACGGCACGTCTTTCCAATGTCTTGATCTTCTATCAGTATAACCACACTCTTCTCCTAATCTCCCATTTTGGGAAAAAACGAAAACAAAAACAAAACAAGACAACCATCTTTGGTGACATTTCCTCCTTGTTTTGCCCTATATTTCTGGTCCTAAGTGCTGTCATGGAAGGTATGTGGTGGCTGTCATGGACATTCAGTTCAACTATTGCCAATATTGGGTTAAATACTGCTACTATTTCATGTTTTCTTTGTATTGCTTTTGTGCCAGTGAAGACATAATATTGGAACAAAAATGCTTGGTTTGGGCAGTCCCAGACTTTAAGGAAAAGTAGATGATACTCCATGGAAATTACTATTGATGCCATGTCTACAGTTTTTCCTTCTATGTAGAAAGCCAGTATTGACCAATAGCTCTGACACATCTGTGAAGATGGTGGAAATAAAATTACTTTTGATGTTGTAGTTTTCCCTCACTAGTTTAGAACCAACACAATAAAAGAGATGTTGACTGCCCAACTTAGCAGCGATTCAAATGAATCCCACAAGAACAGGAAATTCAAATATAAGCTGTGCCCTCAAGTTGCCATCAATAACACCTGAAATGAAAACAATGAAGTTAGAATATTGTTTGGGTTGCCCTCCCACCTGATAACTGAACAAGGAATCAGCCCCTTTTCATCATTTCCAGTTCAAGAGCTAACGAGGTGGAGAAAGTCCAACAGAAACTGGGCAGGGACGTTTGCTCCTTTGTCAATGACAAAATCATGTAGCAATTTCCTGGCCTGCAAAAACATCCCAATAAATCTCCTCTGTATACCATGAGGAAGAAGTTTTGTGGAGCTGGGTGGACTTCAGAAGGCCGCTAACCTTGAGCGGCTCTGCTGTCATCCTGCTCTTATTGCTCAATGGAAAATTCAGCGGAATCACCAAGTAACAGGAGACTAGGCTCAGGGCCATAAATCTTTAAGAGATGCTCACTGACATCCACGGTGCTCTGCAGAGTGAGTTTAACAAGGTCATTCTTGCTGAGCTTCCTTTGAGTTTGGAGGCTACAGCTTATTGTCAGGCCCAGAGCCAGGCTCTTAATCATCAAGAAAACCCAAGGGTGAGGAGTGGGGAGGCCATGAAAGGTACGTTTTCGGCCTGGACTCAGTGGCCAATGGAGGCCCATACAAAATGGCGCCCTCTTGCGGGGCCTCTGTACCGTGGCTGAGACCCTTTGCTGCACCTACACTTTTAGCTTTTCCACTCAGCCTCCCAGCGACCTCCCATCATTCATTGAATCAGATCCAAACCTCTGGCCACTGTCTTCGCAGTCTCATTTTACTTCAAACACCTAAGCATTTCTTTGATTCACTTCTGGATCTAGCCACCGTGATCTTCTTTTGATATCTGCATCTTGCTTTCTTCTTTGTCACCCGCTGGGTTCCCCTCCTCTGAATTTGTTGAGGGCGACGACAATGCCAAAGAACAAGGAGACTGAGAGGGGCCAGAGGCATGTTTAGAGGCCCTCTTGCAGAATCTGTGGGAGGAAGATGAGAGTCCAATCAGGGCAAGAAGAAATCCAGCCTACAGGAAGGTAGGACCCGCTCTTCCTGGGGAGGTAGGATGGTGTCTTGGCACTGCTGCAGAGTTGCAGTGGGAAGATTAGGGACTCTGGAGCACTAGAGCTCTACAGATAGAATTTATAAACACTTATGTATTATTTCATTTGCTCCTCACTACAGTGTCACGAGGTGGATGAAGTGGGCGTTATTCTTTCCATTCTTGAGGGGATATAACTGAGACTTTGAGAGATTACATGGCCTTGCCCAGTAAGTTTGAACCCAAGGGTTATGATCATCAACTATATACTGTATATTTTGTGCCAGAGTCAGGAGTTTCTTTGATAACGGCCCAGATGATAAATACGTTAGACTGTGTGGGCCACATGTTCTCTGTCACAACCATTCAGTTCTACCATGGTGGCACAAAAACAACTATTAGACGACATGTAAGCTAGTGGGCATGACTGTGTTCTAATAAAGCCCTATTTACAAAAGGAGTGATGGGTTGGAATTGGTCCAGGAGTAATAGTTTGTGGACCCCATCCTATGCCATCAAGCTATGTCAAGATTAAGAGCTTACAGGATATTAAATACCTTTGTACTTTTTAATTCTCAAAATGTAGACAGTAAATAATAGAGCGCAAGGGAACACAGCTAACCGAATACTATTCGTATAACAAAGAAAAAACACAGGGAAGTTAGTCAAGATGGCGGTTACATAATAATGAGGGGGCAGGAGCTTGAGAGACACCCGCTGTGGATAAGAGAGTGGACAATGCTGGACAGTTGACTTTCCCGGTGCCTCTGCAGTGACTGGTTGGGACCCTGTGGCTCTTCTCTATCTTACTGGTCGTGCTTCTCCGAGCTGAAAGCCTGGCATTTTCTATTCTGAACTCGTCTCCCTTCTGATATGACAAATATCTGAGACCCTGTTTCCTGAAGATGCAGGCTCTGTCCTGAGGTCAGGACAGGAAGCCATGGCAGGGAGGAGGAGCTGGGAGACGTGATGGGAAGGGGTCTTTTCTTCTTCCAGCCACTGCTGTCTCTAGCCCAATGACTTCATTACTTGATGACCCATTTCTGTTTACCTGACTGGCTAAGTCCGCCAGTCCAGACAGGAGGGAAAATAGGAGAGAATTTAAGATCAGAATTTACTCTTTGAACATTGTAAATTTCTATTTGTATTCATAAAAACAAGCTTCTTAGTAGGCTCCAGGAATCTCAGATGCCTTTCCATGGTCTTCAGTGTACATTCCCAATGTGTCTCACCCTGATTGTTCTCTGCTATTTCCTAGGATGTTTTCCTATCACCATTCTCCCTACCTCCCTACCTATCCATCTCCTGCCCACCTTTAAGGTTCAACTCAGCAGCTTTAAGGAGCTAGTGTTTCCTTCATGGAGTTTTCTCTGTTCTGTCCTATATTGCCTGCACCATTCATTTAGCATTTTATTTTAGGTTGCTCGATGATATCCCATGTTAATTAACTTTTCATGTGTGTCTTGTTCCACAGTCACAATTCAGCAACTTGAGGGCACTGGCTGGGTTTTAATGTATCTGTCTGTTCTACACAGTGCTAGGCTCGTACCGTGGACAACTACAAAGTGAACTATGCCCACAACTATGTTCTTCCAATGAACCTTTAACATGGAGGCTCCTTTCAGTTCCTGTCTTCTTGGTGTTAAAAACTCTCTTATTTGCCAAACTCTTGTGGTTTGTCACTATTTTCTTCTCCATCAGGACTTGAGACAAGTTTCATCAGGGGCAGGTTGGAATACATGAGTGACAACACATGTGAAATTATCTTTTTCTTTCTTTCCTTCCTTCTTTCTCCCCACCCCCCTGCCCCATTTTTTAAAAAAACGATCACTTTCTGTTGGTCCTTAGTTTGTGACCTTGGTTAAGTCTTTTTTTTTTTTTTTTTTTTTTTTGAGTTGGAGTCTCACTC